>OY282642.1:79532694-79727694 GCA_958299015.1 Tetanocera ferruginea
TAGCTCACAATATCTTCTAAGACGAAGAAAAATTTCTTCCATTACTTTTTTTTTTATTACTTTTTCAATAATGTTATGTCGTTAACAAAAAACAGCATAAATTGGGACCAGTAGCCAAAGGATTGAATTTAATTCAATAAAAAAACAAAAACCAAATGTAGATATTTTACATAAAAAAAAAAATTGGTAAAAATATTAAATATTTTAATGTTGTTAGAGGAAATATCTCAATACTAACAAATCTTAATTAAAATTTAATTATGATTATAAATTTTTAATTGGCCATAATTATAAAAGTCAAGTTATTTCACGTACCAAATTTTAGTAACATCGATCAAGTCATTTAGGAGTTATTGAGTCTTAACAATGCATTACTTAAAACGCCTTCTTTCGGAAGTCTTTGGAATTTTTTATATTTTCTATTTTATATTGGGTGCAGTTGAACTTTCATACCAAATTTCATTGAAATCGGTCCAGGAGTTTAGAAGTTATTAAGTCTTAAAAACGCACTACTTAAAGCGCCCTCTTGAGGAAGTCTTTGGAATTTTTTATAACCTTTGTTTTATTTTGGGAGCAGTTGAACCTTCATGCCAAATTTCATTGAAATCGGTCCAGGTGTTAAGGAGTTATTATATAGTGCCACGCCCACATACTTTCGCCCACTTGTTTACACCCCTATGTTCTTTCTCCCTATGAAAGGTACTCGGTGTCCAAATTTCAGCTCAATCTGATAAGCAGTGCGCGAGCCTATACGGAACAGACAGACAAACAGACAGACAGACAGACAGGAGGACAAACATTTGATTTTATATATAAGAGCGGCTGTATTCATAAAAATTTATGAGCCTCTTATAAAGCCTTTATAAGAAAAATATCGAAAACATTATTCATAAACGTTCAATAATGAGAAAAACCTCTTATAAAGGCTTCATAAATGAGAAACCTTCAATAAACCCTTGATAAAGCATTTTTAAAATTTTTACTCTCATCTGAGCACAAATATTATCAAAAATGCTTCAAACCAATTCAAAAAATATGAAGGCATTGCAAAACATTTCAAAATATTGAAAATAAAAATAATAATTGACAGTTTTTTCAGAGCAAAACATAAATAACAACATTTTTTGACGGCTTGAATGTCAAAATAATAATAAAATTGTGACAAATAAGCAAAATATTATTATATTAAACGTCCAATAATGACAAAAACCTCTTATAAAGGCTTCATAAATGAGAAACCCTCAATAAACCCTCGATAAACCATTTTTAAAATTTTTACTCTCATCTGAGCACAAATATTGTCAAAAATGCTTCAAACTAATTCAAAAAATATGGAAGCATTGCAAAACATTTCAAAATATTGAAAATAAAAATATTAATTGACAGTTTTTTCAGAGAAAAACATAAATATCATATTTTGTGACTGCTTGAATGTCAAAATATTAATAAAATTGTGACAAATAAACAAAAAATTATTGAATTTATCAAATTCACAAACCATTTCTGACACTGTTCCCACTTCAAATTGAAAGGGTTCCTATTTTAACAAAAAAAGCTGAGACAACATTTTTATGAATGACAAAATTTTAAAAACCATTTTATCTCTAAAAAGCTTTTTAACTATTGAGCATTTTAAAGCTATTTTAAGATTTTTTTATGAATAAGACCGGAAGATTATAACTTTATTATAAGTTTTGGTTGATATTTATTATAAGATAAATATAAAAAAAAAACAATTAGAAAATATTTTTAGAAATATCAATAAGAATAAAAATAATAAAAAATTGCTAAAAAAGTGGCGACCTTGGGATTCGAAACCAGGTCGCGACTATCTTTTCTGGCAAAATTCGTTCATAGACAAAAAATGAAATTTTTGCCAAATAAATAGAAGACAACAATAAAATAAATTAAAAAATATAAACAATAGTTAAAATTAATAAACAAATCATGCAAAATAATAAAAAATTGCAGGAAAAATTAGTGTCAATCGTCGGATTCGAACCCAAGCCGTCACGATCGCTGAAAGTTAAATGCGTTCAATAGCAAAAAATGTAATTTTTGCCGAAATAAAGAAAAATAATGCCACGGTTGCCATTTTTCTCTTAAAATATCAACTTTTTCTCTTTCTCTCTCTCTCTTCTCTTTATTATTTTACACAAAATAAGGTAGCTACAAGCAGCGTTGCCAGATGGACGGTGGCATCGTCATTTTGACGATTTGAGACCAAAATGACGATTTGACGATTTGACGATTTGAGATCACAAATGACGATTTAAGAATTCAAATGACTATTTACATATGAATATGTTTTTTTTTTTGGGTTAAAAAACACTTAAAATTTAAATCTGAAAAAAATGTTGCTTACTTACATTGTTCAATATTTTTTTTCTATCAATACTGTAGATAATTTTTTTAAAACCATAAATTCTAACAATATGGAAAGTATCGATTACAAAAAGCAATGATTATTTCAAAACAGGATGACATTTTTTAAAGAATTTATGTTAATTTTTTTTACATTGAGTTGTGTAACCAAATAAAAAACCGTTTCGATTTCAATAATATAGTTTTGAAATATTCAAATATTACACTAATAATAAAAACCAATCTTTAGTGCAATTGTTAATGAATTTCAGAACAAGTGGTGATCTTCAAGATATTGACATAGAGTTTGTAGAACTAAAATGTTCAGATGTTTATTTACCCAATAAAGAACAAAAGACAGAAAAGGCAGAAATATTTTGGAAAACTATTTCAAATATCAAACGAGGTAATTTTTCTACAGCTTTTGCAAAATTGACAAAGTTTATAAGCGAACTTATGTTCACATGTGATTCTTTGGCAAACGAAAAATTTTTTTGAAAAAATTAATAAAAAATAAAAAAAAAATAATATAAATAAATCATAATAAATTTAAAAATCAATTTCTACTCAACAATGTATCAATAAGTAGTTTTATTCAATATCTCTGTACAAAAAACATATCTTTTATAAGCCATATGTGAATAAACATATGGGCATCTCCCAGTGGCACGGACGCAACATTCGCACGGTTTTAATTACTCGAAAACCAAGAGAGAAACAAAATGAGCTAATATGTATTTAAGAGTTCTAACGCGACGAAAAAGTGCTACATTTTATACAAATATTGGCGAGATTTAGTACAAAGTAATAAGCAAATGGAACGGACGCGACAAAAAACAGACGTTTTTTAAGCTCGTATAGAAATATGCAAAATTAAGCTTATTTTGAGAACTTTTTTTTATATATAATATACATGTTAATGGAGGTCAAAGGATAACTATTCTTCGTAGACTTATGAAATATAAGAATTTTCTCTTATCTTTTTTTAAATAGATATAGCACGAATACGGACGCGACATCATGGACGCGACAAATTTTTCAACAGTAGTAAAATACAGTAAAGATGTTCATTATAAATTTTAATAAAAATACATCATAATAAGTTGAATTCAAGTTACATAGCAGTAATACTAATCAAAATAAAAAAAAATAAATTTAAAAGCCGTCAGAGTGCTTTATTTTAATGTTTTTCTTCACTTTTGGTGGACCTTTTTTGGGAGATGCCCATATCGCACACTAAATACAAAACAGTCACAACTCAAAAAACATAACTTTTCAGGAAAAGCGAAAAATATAAATCTTTGGTTGTAACTGCAGAAGAAAAGCTATTTCCATTTAAACACACAAGCTTCATTCTTCCATTTAATGAAGAAAATAATGAAAAAGATAGTAAGATATGTGTTTTGTGAATTTATTACTAACATAAAGTCGATATAAAAAAATTTTGAGTTGTGACTGTTTTGTATTTAGTGTGCGATATGTAAGTCAAGTTGATCTCATAATTTTAATATATATAAAAATTTTTCATTACTTGTTTTGCTTTAAGTAAAAATTTAAACTTTCTGTACTTTATGACGACTTTAGAACTTAAACTATGATTTTTTGGGACGGGCAAATGACGATTTTTATACCCAAATGACGATTTTTGAAAAGCTTGTTGACGTTTTTAAGCGAAGATTATCTGGCAACCCTGGCTGCAAGACAGAGAGCGCATCTGCCGAAAGAGTCTAAGTGAACTGCTTCAGCAAAAGATGAAAAATATTTGTTGTTTGTGGCTGTTGTTGTTTCTTTCGACAGTCAGTTGGTTTTGACACTTTCGGCTATGCGAAAGAGAGCACTGTTAGTTTTGCAGCAACCTTGTTATTCAACCATGTTTCAACTCATTTCATATATGAAAAAATACAAAAAATACATAAATACTTATATGACATATGAAAAAAGAAAAACTTGATAATTGTAACTTCGTCATGATCAAGATAGCTTGTAGCTATAAAAAAAAAATAAATTGGCCATTTCAGCCCTTGAAAGGACTTTGACCGAACTTATTATGATCAATTGTATCGTGTGTGCAAATATGCGATAAAACACACGTCACAAGTGATCATCAGAAGCTCGGTCAAAGTCTTTCAAGGGCTGAAATGGCCAATTTGTTTTTTTTTTGTGATCTTCAAAATATCTTAATTCTCTTTATAATCAATCATCTTATTAACGCGTATCTAGTTATGAAACTGAAATTGAATTCTTCTTTTTTATGTCATTTTGAAGGGTTAAAATAATATTTTATTACGATTAACCATTTTTATATAGCATATATTATATCGCCAAAATTTACAAAAAATTTTAATAATAAGTACGCTGAAAAAACTACATTTTCAAAAGTAGCAGAAACGTGCAACTTTCAAAAACATTTAACTCAGATTTTGCGCCTCTAACGTTTATTTTTATTTTAAAAACGGACATTTTAAAAAGAGCTTCAAAAACGTTCGTTTGATTTTCTACAATAAACATTTTAAAATGAGCTTTGAAAACGTTCATTTCATATTTTAAAATTACTTAACATTTTAAAGATAGGTTTTAAATGCTTTGAGTGCCGGTCAGTGATGATATCGGATCATTTTCGAGAGTACTTTTTTACAAAGGTATATAGTACTTTTTATTGCTTAGGGTACTTTTTATTAAGTAATGCTATGTGAATATATACATAAATTAAAACCAATACTTTTTTAAATTTTATTATATTTATCACATAAAGGATTATAATTATAAACAATAAAAAATTAAGATTTCTTTCAGAACCCGTAAAAAAAAATTGTCATTGCCATCAACTTAAAATTAACCTTGATCGATTCTAAGACGAATGCACAACATTGTTTTTTTTGCTATAACGATAGCCTCCAGAGAGCTAAGCCACTTTGAAAAACATCCAAAACCATGTTAAATTATTAGCTGGTGCAGCAGTTACAAATAAACAACTGGTTGGAAATAGTAGTCCTGAAGAAGATCTTACTATCTGGTCCAAAAAATTTGGAATCTTTGCCGCCGAATTTTAATGAACATTTTTTACTTTTTCTGTTAAAAGTTCTAGTTCCGGGAACTAGTTTCTAATTTCTAAAATCAACGGCAAATAATACGTGACTGGCCGACAATTTTTGCAATAATTTTATGACTTCATTTTCAAAAATAATTTTTTTAAATCTTGACAAAATTTCAAGCAAAATTCTTTAATATACCAGAGTACTTTTTTCGACAAGAAGGTACTCGGGTACTTTTGTAGAGTCAATAGTACTCAAAAAAGTAATATTCCACTTACAATAGTACTTTTGATTAGATTTTACGAAGGTCAAGTATAGTCTAGCTTGCTAGCGGTCGAGTTTAATACTCAATCGTCCAAGGTTCAATACCTGACGAAACCGGCAAAAATTTTTCTTTATTTTAACCACATTCATTTTTTATATATTTTGATGGATTGTAAGATTGTAAGCGCGAATTTATTTTGAGGGTTTTCTGATCAATGAGTTAATGCTGTTGCATTAGAATTAGAATTTAAATTATTAAATAAGTGCTTTTGATACTTGCACAATCAGGATGCGAACCTACGTCGTCTGCATGCCAGTCAAGCACACCTACACTGAGCTATTGGTAACGATGAATTAACTGTAGCAAAACATATTTAAAACAACTCATCATAAATAGTGACAAAAAATCTTTACAAAAACATGCATTTTTTTATAAAATTGTTGTATAACCGTTTTTAGTTAAGTACATATGTTAAGACGTTCATAAATGTTTTAAAAACGTTTCGTTTAACTTTTGTGTTTTAAAATGTGTGTTTTTATTTTGGTTTGACTTTGATAAAAAAATGAGTATTTACTTCTATGTTTTTGTTTATTATTTTATTGCATATTTAAATATTATAGGAGGTTTGGGGTATTCCATAATCGACCTAGACCGACTTTAATGTTTCCTTATTTGTTTTTTTTTTTTATTTTATTCTTGCCATTATTAAAGAAAACAAGCAATAACCAAGACTAATGAACATTTTTAAAATATTTTTTATAGCACATTAACAAATTCACCCCCGATATAAAACAAACATCTTTCATATGAAATTTAAGACCATCAACAGAAAGGAAATGAAAAAAAATTTGAAATAATTTAAACAAGCATCAAGCGTTTTAATTATACGATTTACACTCACACAGAGTGGAAATAATTTGAAGCCTCAAAGCACGCCCGCTCCACTTAAATGGCAGTTGCCAAACCTTAATTGCGTTGGAAAGCAAGAAAAATGTTCAACAATATAAGACTAAAAATGATATTAAGTTGGAAAATATTAAGGCAATCGAGCTTAAGAAGAAGAAACGGCAAAGTGCTAATGCTACATAGCGAGCGACCGGAAACCGGATATAGATGGCGTTGGTTAAAGCACATACGAGACATTATCAAGTCGCTGTGACTCAAACTATCCGGCTGTCGTATCGCCTGTCCATTCTGACTGACTCACTGTCTGCCTTTTGCTATGTCTAAGTTTTCAACTGACTAGTTGTGGAACTTTGTGCCTTTGACTTGCCGCTCACTTTACGTGAATGGCTTACCAACAGTAAACAGTACGTAGGGCAGCAACAACTTGAAAGTAATTATCCAAAAGTGCAGCATATCACATCAACCCATCAACCGCCCACTTCTAACAGACGCAAATGAGGTAGGAGTCAGGCGGTGTAGAGCACGTTGTCAAGACATGACAGGGATGACGTTCACAACGGTGGCGACGGACAATGATTTGAACGATATGTTGGCTTTGTGGCAGCACAGCACGGTATAAGGAGGATTGGCTAATTGTTGCTGCAGCTATTTTGACGGAATTCCGTACTTAAATATGTGCAAGGATGAGTTTTTTGTTACAACAACAACAATAACAACAACAGCAGCAGCAGCAACGACAGTGAGATATACAACTATAAAGCAATAAAAAAAGTATTACCACCAAACATGCACTCTAAATTCGAGTAACCAATTTGTGTAATTTATCCGGAAGTCTTGTTGGTGAAGCAGCGCGGGCAAAAAAACTCAAAGATAAGCACAAAAACTGAAGAATAGAATTAAAAAATTGAATTAGTAGACTTGATGGAAAAGAAAAAGAGTGAAGCAAAAGTAGTCGCAGATAATGAGTAACTTACACGAATTAAATAATTATTATTGACGTTTTTGAGAACCACTCGTGACAAATGCAGTGAGCCAAAAAAATTCAGTAACTCGATGTGTTTCGAAGGTCATATGCTGACGACTCGTAATTGACATGTCACTAATTTTATAGGAAAAGCAAAAAACTTGTTTAAGCATAATTTTAAAATCTGTAAATAAATAATATTATATTTTGGAAAAAAAAAAACTTCGTTCCGTTATGGCAGCACATAGTAAAGACGTTTCTTTTTGGTAGGTGGATAAAATCCAACAAAAATTATAGGAGAAATTGTAATTTTGTTGTTTTAAAAATTTGTTCGATCAAAAACATAAATATTTTACTCTTTTACTCAGTGAAAGTGGGGCCGCGTGAAAACCCCTTTATATCATTTTCGAAAAATAGTCAGCTACAAGGTGTCAATGTATGCCAACACCATACCTGAGGTTATTGACTGAAATTCGGTGAACGTAGTCATTGGCAACAAGGATCTGCAATATTGAATATTTTCGAAATCCGCCCACGGACACGTCTACCCCACATACAACGCAAAAACTGAAAACTGCATTAATGAGCTCACATACAAGTTACAACAATACAGTAAGATATATATGTATTTCATATGAAAACAAAAATGTTTTCGAATAATGGGTGTCCATCCGCCCACAAACACGCCCACCTCCCATACAACTAAAAATTAATAACTCAATAAATAAGCTTATGTTTAACCAACAGAAAAAATGGACGTCATTTACCCATGGACACGCTCACTTCTCATGCAACCCAAAAATTGAAAATGCAATTAATTAAGATGGTTTTGAAAAATACTTTTTAACAAAACAAAACTTACTTCAAAATCACTACAAAGTAAGAAATAATTTTAAATTACTTATCCTATTGATCGTAGTAAAATCTGATAATTTATTTAAAGGGTGATTTTTTAAGAGCTTGATAACTTTTTTTTTAAAAAAAACGCATAAAATTTGCAAAATCTCATCGGTTCTTTATTTGAAACGTTAGATTGGTCCATGACATTTACTTTTTAAAGATAATTTCATTTAAATGTTGACCGCGGCTGCGTCTTAAGTGGTCCATTCGAAAAGTCCAATTTTGGGCAACTTTTTCGAGCATTTCGGCCGGAATAGCCCGAATTTCTTCGGAAATGTTGTAGACTTTAGACTTGATGTTGCCCCATCTGACAACAACAACACGATTCACAACATTTGACAACATTTCCGAAGAAATTCGGGCTATTCCGGCCGAAATGCTCGAAAAAGTTGCCCAAAATTGGACTTTCCGAATGGACCACCTAAGACGCAGCCGCGGTCAACATTTAAATGAAATTATCTTCAAAAAGTAAATGTCATGGACCAATCTAACGTTTAAAATAAAGAACCGATGAGATTTTGCAAATTTTATGCGTTTTTTTTAAAAAAAAAGTTATCAAGCTCTTAAAAAATCACCCTTTATATACATTATTATATTGGAAATCTTATAATTTTAGTTTTTCTTGATTTGTTTTATTTTTATCATAAATAAATTATTTTTTTCTATATAAGATTTCCAAATAATAATGTATATAAATAAAGTATCAAATTTAACCACGACTAATAGGAAAAGTAGTTTAAAATTATTTTATACTTTGTAGTGATTTTGAAGTAGGTTGTTTTTTTTTTTTGTTAAAAAGTTTTTATTTCTTCCTTTTTAAAGAATAAGATCAATTTTAGAAAAAGTTTGTAAGGTACGTAAACACAATTATTTAAGCTCATAATTTTAGAAATGTTTTTCTGTCGTTGCTTATTCTTTACTCTTTAGAATATTTTAATATTAAGAAATTATAAGGAATCTAAGAAGAATTATTAAGGAGAATTTCAAATATGAAACTTAATTATTAAAAATTAAGTTTTATTATTTCATGGTTTGTTGGTTATTTTCAATTTCTGCCTCTTTACAATTTTTATTAAAGTGTCATGCCCTTTGTTGAATCCAGCCTATGTTCTTTATTGATCATACTTTATAATAATTCAACCTTGCCCTGCACCAACCTTCAGTTCACTAGCATCAGTATTAACCGATTAACAGTAGTTTCCTCAAAGTGCCTCACGTTATTTATCATCTCTCCCACCTTTTTAATTATTCTACCTACCCACCTACCAAATATTAGTACCCAAGTTTCAATATTTACTGAAATGCAGTGTTTTTATAATTGTGACAAGCCTCTTTTTTGAATCTAATCTATTTTCTCGATTGTATTTTGTTTAACTCTACCTATTCTTGTATTGATTTCAATACCCTAGTGTCAATATTGACTGAGATATAGTGTTTTTTCTAATAGTTACACGCCTCGTTGTCGAATTTCGCCCACTTTGTCATAGTGTTTTCAAAAATTCTAACCATTCTTACAATGAATTTTATAACCCTTGTGTCAATATTATACAATTTTTTTCAAACACTGCCACACGCGTTAGTCGAATAACGCTCACTTTCTCGGTATTAATTTGTAATAATTGCGCCTATCTCTGTACTTCATTTCAGTACCCTAGTGTCAATAGTATTCGATAAAGTGTTTCTAATATTTGTAATAAGTGTGTCTACCTCAGTACTAAATATCAGTATTCTAGTGGCAATATTATTCTAGATATAGTGTTTTACCAATATTGCCACACCTCTTTGTCGAATAACGCCCACTTAATTAAGCGCAAGTTTTTAGAATTGTACCTATCCTTGCATTTTTGCTGTAAATATCAGCACCCTAGTGTCAATATTTACTTAGATACAGTGTTTTTCTTTTAGTGACATGCTCCTTCATCGAATACCACCCACAATATTGCCAGTAACTTGTTATACTTGTGTCTACCTCTGTACTAAAGTTTAATATCCTAGTATCAATTGTATTCGAGACACAGTGTATTTTTAATATTGCCACACCCATTATCGAACAACGCCCATTTGTTTCTTTTAAAAAAATTGTAGTCATTGTGCCTACCCCACTTTCTTGATAGTAATTTTCAATAATCATGTCTATATCTGTACTAAATATAGTATTACTAGAGTAATAAATTGTACTCTAGTATTGATTTTATTCGAGGAACAGAGTTTTTACAATATTGCCACACACTTTTTTTCGAGTTACGCCCACTTAAGTGATCGTAGCTTTTAATATTTGTGCCTGCCCTTGTAATTTTACTGTGAATTTTATTACCTTAGTGTCAATACTTACTGAGATATATTGTTTTTCTTATATCGACACGCCCCTTTATAGAATACCGCCCTTTTTACTTTAGTACTTTAGGAATAATCGATGTACATAAATTAAAAAAAAAAACAAAAAAAAAACAGAGAAACCAACCAACTTGAGAACCTCCTCCTTTTGGAAGTCGGTTAAAAATGGATGTAATCTAATTTCGGACACGCCCACCTTCCATACAACCCAAAATTTGAAAACTCAATAAATAAGCTTTTGTTTAACCTACAGAGACAACATTCGGTATGTATGTGTTTTATACTTAAAGTAAGATGCTTTAAAAAATTGGGCTTAGTCCGTCCGAAAACAATAGACAAGACAATAGCGAAAACACCATAAAGGCATAAACATGTGAGCTACAGGAATTAAACTTGAAATATGTATAAATTTTTGTAAATTTTTCATCAAAATTGAAATGCATATAAAATATGGGCTTCATCCGCCCACGGAGACGCCCATTAACAATAAAAATTTGCTGTTTTTGAAAAGTGTGTTTAGGGTATTTTATAATCGGCCTAGACCGACTTTAGACTTTCTTTACTTGTTTTTGTTTAACATTGACCAAATTGCCAAATATTTTTTTGATATTCGATAATTTTCTCTCCACAATATTGTGTTTTCGTTAGTAATATGCTATCAACGAGATACTTCTCAAGGCCTGAGTAAATGCTTCTTATGATAAATCTGGAAGAGAAATTTCTAAATTTCTACTTTTGACTGATATCTATAGTCGTATTGTGTTAATCTCCAGCAGTAAACAGAGGATTGGACTTTGACACTGAATCAACGTTGCTCTGATAAAAAATATCAAATCGAACAAACGATCATTTTTATTCAAGTGAGATTTGAGTTGGAAAGCCTTGGCTTAAAAGCTCATTTAAAATATTGAACGATTATCAGAATAGCAGTTTCAATAAGCATTTTGCAGGTTTAAGTCACCAGTTATTAAAATATGATGGTTATGACGTAGTTGTAGGCAAACTTTAGTAATAGAAAGTAAATGTTTAATTTAAACATCTATGAAAAAACAGGGAGGTACAAATATACGAGTATGTAATTCTAGATCAGCAACTTCTAGGATATCTATTATTTAATAGAATTGTGTCCCCACAATTAAATCAATTGCCATAAATACAGAATATCGGAATTTAATGTTTTAAGGCACAACCAAGTTAAAGGCTTAACCAAAATAGACATAATGAGACGTAACGAGTAAAGCTGGAAGTTCATTCGATGCAGTTGCGTTTTTCGTCCGTTTACTCGCTAGAGCAATTTACGCAAGACAATGATGGAAGAGTTCAATCACTGCGTTTTACGTTCAGAGCAAGCAAGGGCTGCAACATTATAAAACATTTTGTATGTTCTTAGCGTCATATTCGTTAATAATTTTTATCATTTTTACACAAAAGAACTCAAAATGTTTTAATTTATAATCATAAAAACTTAAATTCTTAGTATTGAACACATCCTGTTTACAAATTATCGACAAAAAAACTAAGACTTTAAAATTTTCAAGATCTATGTGCAAGAGCCATCCCTGAAAGTAATTGCTTCTGACTCGTTACTTTACTCCCTTCTAGCTATTCGTCATAAGTAACGAGCTGTCAAAAAACGCAATTATATATTTAATATAATTGCGCAATAATAATAATATTTCAACTTTTCTTGCGTAACTAGCGTTTTGCCAGCGTAACGTTCACAACCATTGAACTCGCTCCCATAAGCTTTCACATACTTCTATTTTATAACGTCAGCGAGTAAACGGATGAAAAACGCAAATGCATCGAATGAACTTCCAGCTTTAGTCAATCAAATGGAAAACAATGTTCATACCCAAAATGAACAAAATTGAACGAAACATTGCGACGAGACAATTTGTTTTATAAGAATTGAACGTCTGCAGTCGTCAGCAGTAGCTGTGAAGAGTATGTTTAAATCAAGTTTTGTTGCATTTTTGTCAATTAGTGCAAGGAAACATATTTTTAATATTTAATTGTCTTTGTTTGGGATAAAAAAGACTTTTATACCTATTTATTTCGGTTGTCAGTTGATCAGGTCAGACGTGTACAACAACGTTTTGTTTTGGGTTTAATGTCAAAACAGACGTAATGACGTTCGTTAAGTAGAAATTGTCTAGTTTCGTATATTTTGGTTAAGCCTTAAGTTTAGTATGTTGTAGGATCGAAAATTTTTAGGCATATATGTAATTCAATACGCGACAGATACATTTATTTATTTTGTTTTGGGTGACAGATACATATTTTCATTGCTGTAATATAACAACTGTAATAAATGTTTAATAAGATTAATAAACTTATAATATTATTGCAATACTAACTGTTTTTTTTTTTTTGTTGAAAGTCAAATTTTCCGGGCAATGAAATCTACGGGCATTAAATTGCCAGCGAAATGCTGACATTTTAACTCTTCACTTATGGTTGTGAACTTGGCTTAACTGAACATATTTCTACCTTCATCAGCGTACTACCAAGCGGGAAAAAATGCTGCTACCTGTCTGCGTCAAAAAACTCAATGCACTTCTTATGGGAATTTTGTTTTTATTTCAACAGCATACTGAGTTTTATACGTAAGTGAACAAAAGTTAGAGAGTACAAGAATATATTTAATCAGCAATATATAGATTCACCCAATTTCTGCGTTATCACTTTTTCGTTCAGTTTCGCTTTCGGAAAGAGCGCTCGACATCATAATTTACTAAGCAGAACAGGGTTGGAACCTCTCTCATTAACAATTAAAATGACGAATTTTTAATTAAAATCAGTAAAAAATTATTTTCAACGAAATTAACAAAATTACAAAGGTTTCCGTTTATTATTATCATATAATGAGCTTATTACGATGATTGTTGTCATAGAAATTAATCAAGAGATAGCATTATTTTCAATTTTCAAAAACTCAATTTTGTTTAATTGCACTTAACTATCCCGACTCTTAGAAGATCCGAACAAGTTTTAGTAGACATTTTCTATGTTTTATCGTCTTGAACAATTAACAAATTCATGTTTTTTTTTTTCAAATTTTTGAGGACATTTTCTTTGAAACCCACACATTTGCTACCTTTTCCCCTTTCACTGCTTTTTACACAATTGGGTTTTTTTTTTTTATTTGCTCGTTTGTAATTAGAATTAATTTATTGGGTTCATTAACTCCCTTCTTCATGTCAAATTATTGTTCACTCAAACGACCGGATATTTAAGACAATGAACCTAACTGAGAGTTCCTTCGCTTAAGATAGCCTTAACATACCCTAGCTAGTAGACCATCCTGTCTACCGTTTTCGGAAGTCCTCTTATGTTCAGCTACAAATGAAATCAAAAAGAAAATACAACATTGACAGCAAGAGGGCAAAACAATGCGCTAAACCTTAAAATAACGAACAAAAGAAGCTGAGTTCATAGAATAAATACTGCAGAAAGAAAAAAAAAAAAAAAACTATGATAACAAAAAGCAAAGTTATAAAAGAAATTACAGTATATTAGGAAAATCCAACAATATCAACTGCCTTTTTCACTTCTGCTACTTTTAATTTTATATTCTTGTGAGACATAAAAAATGCTACAACAAATGAAATAAGAAAATCAAGTAACCAACCATTGTCGAAACAATGGCTTTCTCTTGGTATTTTTTTCGTTCTCTTGGTTTTGCTGTGTGTGCGAGTGGGTTGGTCAACATGTCCATACAACGGTCAATAATGAGAACGAACTCCAACGCCATAAACGCAGCCATTATGTTGAGATACCGCAATCGCAGGATTATTATTATTTCACGAAATGTATTTGCCATGGGGATAAAATGTGGGCGTATAGTGAGTGGGCGTTATTTTCGCCTTTTGACATAGAGGTCAATCAGACAGTAAAGAATTTTAGTGCGTTGAATAGAACACTGTGAAATGTTCAAAGCAAAATCGCAATAATATCATGACGAAATAGCAACAACCTAATAAAAGCAGCGATAAAATTGTTGATTCTGCTATTTTTATTGTTAACATCTACACGATTTTTCCATAAGAGTGGTGGTGAATTAAGCTTAAAACTGGAAAAAATAAATTTTAATTAAAGAAAACAATTACGAAGCAAAGTAATTGAAAGAGAACAAACAATTTTTAATATATTTATTAAATAAAAAAGTGGTTGTAAAAGTGTTTGTAAATTGTGGCAAATTGAATTAGAAAAGAAGCTTGTATTTTTCACAAATGCATAGAAATAGATTAACTGTGAGTTAAAAAAAAGTTATTAGTTGAAGGAAATTTATACTAAGTTTAATAATAGTATAACAGAAAATGCTGGCTGGACAAGGTTGCTTTGATTTATATTAAAAGAAATTTTAATAGAGATGTGTTAGAAATTTTAATAGAGAAAAAAAGGAGACTTAATTTTTTTATTGACCTTTCGTCACCCAAGTAAAGGTCAAGGAAGAGCACGGTTTAAAATCTGGCACTTAATTTTAATATAGTTAAAATATTCTTGCTTTTTTCGATAACTTCTTGCTGTTTGAAATTTAATTATTGAGTCTCTTATGTGTTGCAATTTTATACAACATAAATATTATAGCTTTCTATTCAGCTTTTTGATTCAATTTTTAGTACAATTCTGTATTGTTATAACATAATTAATTCTATTAAGACTAAATTATAGTACATTTGTACACTAAATGCTACTTCTTATAATGGTTGCTCTTTCGCACTATTCGTTAAAAAATATTCATCCTTCAACATTAATTCTGGCACCGCTAAGATTCCAAACTTTTTTCCATTTGTCGATTTCTACATCTGGCAATGCAACATTATGTTGACAGAAAAGTACGATAAATAGTACATATGGTATTTTCAACGATTGTGGGATGTGGCAATTTCCATGGTGTTTTGTGGTAAAAATCTCTCGCGTGGGGAATAAAAATACCTCAAAATACCTCAAATTACCAAAATATCTCAAATTACCACAAAATACCTCAGCGAAATTTTTAACACGCGTGGCAGAAATACGAATTAAGTGAACGATGCGTTAATAAAATTGTTGAAATGACTTAAGCACTTGTTTGGGGTTATTTCTATAGATCTATTTTTTTATTTGCTTGTTCTACAATTCATCAATACAGAGAAAATTTTCATAAAAATCACACTCTGTTCATCCTGTTGAATGCACGTGCATGCATGCACTTGTTTGCAGTAATATTTATGCACTAAGGGAGAAAGTAATAAAAAGACTGTCCCAGCAATAACAGTCGTTTTGTTTTAGGTTATTTATAAAAAAGTGTTACATCTTTAGCAACATATTTGGTACCTAAATAAAGTATAAATATTGCAGATTAAAAAAAATACTCATGAGTAAAATAAAAGAGCTACTGAAAAGATGTCGTCTCAACAAGAAGAAAAGCGGAAAGCAATTATTTGCGAATACCTGGAAAATCCAAACACCACGTACAAAAAGATGCCTTAGGAAGTTGGTGTGTGCATAAAAACTGTAGGAAGGACCATAAAACGATACAAACAGCTTACCCCTTTATCAAAAAATGCCAGGCTCAGTGAGAAAAATTGGTCCAGCGAACAAAGCGGTGGCCCAGAACGTTAAGCGGCTGTTTAATCAGAATCTAGGCACTTCGGTTCATGATATGGCAGCAAAAGCGGGAACAGCGAAGTCAAGTGTTGAATGGATTAAAAAAATATGACAACTTAAGGTCAGAAGAATAGGACGGAAAAGACAAAAGGAGGGCTCGAAAACTGTATCGCGATTACCTGCCCGAAATTTGGTTGAGTGATCATGGAAGATGAACGTACTGCTTAGCGGATTTCAAGCAGTTAACTGGACACGGATATTAAACAGCGGTAAGAAGGGTTGGAGCATCCTCTAAATTTACCACCGAAAAACATACCAAATTTCCAAAAACATACATGGTGTGGCAGGCTATTTGCAAATGTGGCCTTCGAAGTATGGAATTTGTGATAGATCGCACAATCAAAACCGAAATTTGTCACTACGCCCAGAAAACGATGGATTGGTACCCAGCCAATAAGTCACTGAGGTGCCAAGAGAAGCCAATCCTCCG
This sequence comes from Tetanocera ferruginea, assembly GCA_958299015.1. NCBI lineage: Eukaryota > Metazoa > Arthropoda > Insecta > Diptera > Sciomyzidae > Tetanocera > Tetanocera ferruginea. The sequence goes on from OY282642.1 coordinate 79,549,545, forward strand.
AATTGCCCCGAACTTCGTCCAATCGAAAGATTAAAGCTTTTATGAAAAGATATCTTAAGAAGACCAAACAAACTGCGAAATATTGTGACGTAAATGGAAAGGTCGACGAAAGGTCGGTAAAAAACCTAATGGAGAACCTTCATCAAAAAATGCATAATTTTTTTCAGTGTAAATAAAATTTTCATTTATTTTGTCATGTTTGCTTAATAATAAACTAAAAGAATTTTTAAAAAAACATCTTTGGTTTTTTGCAATAAAAAAAAAAAAAAATAAAAGGAAAGTTATTTCTGGAACAGTCTTTAGTCAGTACAGAGACAGTTATGTAAAATCTATGCACTGGAATTTGTATAAGAATGCAACGATAGCAGTATTTACTGAGTAAAGGGAGCGTGTACTGACTACATATCAATTTATTCACTTTTTAAAATGAATACATCATGTTATGTGTTGAATACATTGCTATACAATCAACTACATCTTTGATTAGAGCGATACACAGAAAGAAAGAAGAACTTAATACCTTTCCAACCATAACAATTCCACGTAAATCTAATAAAAAAATGTGTCTTTAACAGCGGTTTTAAAAAAATGCCTTTTTAAAAATATCAAAAAATTCAATTTTTGGTGGTCAATATGAGTTATAATGAAACATTATTTTTAAATTTTTAGTATATCAGAATATTGGTATAAGTTTTTAATTAAATATTTTAACAAATGTGGGCATGCGTTCTGTGAAAAATAAAAAGTTTCAAGCAAAAAACATGTTTTTTTAACAAAAAAGACCTTCAGTAGAATCAAAATTGCTTCGGCGGTTTTTCTCCGATTTGAAAAAAAGTATGCAGAAATCATTTTTATGAGTTCCTCTAACTTTTGAGACCCCAACCGGCGGAATCTAAATTTCGATCCCGTTTAATGTACTCATTACATAAAATTATGTTTTTAGCATAGCTATGTAATGAGTAAATTATGTCAATACTCATTATATAAATGTATTCACTAAACGGATAATCTGATATACCATATATACCAATATCACATTCGCGAATAGTGTTCAACAGCAGTATCTATTGTTTTTTCAACAAAAATAAAAAAAAAAACATGTTATTGAAAAGAAAAACAATGTTGTTTTAGTGTTATTAATGTTGTTGTTGATATAATTTTATTATTTCAGTGGAATTTACATAAAAGAAAACAAATATACAAACAAAATCAACGGAATACAAATACGCATGTAAAAACTTAACAAAAATATTATACAAAGTATAAATTGAATGGAATGAATAGAATAGACTATATCACAATGAAATGAATAGACTATATCACAATAGCCGAATTCCAGTTTCCAAATAATAAGGTTATTTTTGTAAAAATACGCTGTAGAAAATCAAAATCTCACCTAATTTGTGGCTAACTTGATTCAAACTCTAATAAAATTATCTTTTTCAGCTTACAATTCTGCTATATTTATTGTAATTCACTCGCAAACGCACTCAAAAAAAAAAAAAAAATATCGACTACACCGATAAAACAATTTCCCAACAATGAGAGCGATTACAGCTAATGAAAGCGCGCATTAAGCTGCAGCACGTGTCTTTTTCTATTGCCGTTATGTTCACAAGTTTAATGTTGATGCAGGTATATCACATTACCCGACCATATCACAATATCCGAAGTTACTCTGTTATGTTATTTTGTGGTAATTATGTGGTATTTTGAGATATTTTTTGGGCGTGGCAATTTATGGTAAATCAGTGTGAGAAAAAGAGAATTTTGGTGGTAATTTCATTTGACGACTTTGACGACGTTGATGCAACATCATTTCTCTTCTTTGTTTGTTCGTCTGAAATTGCATCATGTTTCTTTCAGTAAAAAATTATGGAAAAAGTAAGTTATTATAATATTTTTGTACAACGCGTTCAAAGTTAAAGGAGCGGAGGTGAGGCTAAGAACGAAAACGGGCGCAGAAGTTGCAGTAAAAAATGTTGTTGATATTATCACGCAGTTTTAACGGGGCGCAGACCTCTGCTTGGATATAAGTGGAACGTTTTCTATTAATAAAGGATGAACATTTTCATTTCTTCAATATTGCAGATTCTTCAATGAAGTCCACTGAAATATCTGGTGGAACAAAACGAAATACATATATTGTGTTGCTTATTGAAATACTAGAAGCTCATTTTAAAATGTCTGTTTTTTAAGTGAAAATAAACGTTAGAGGAACACATTTTCTCAGTGTAGAGGTGAAAGTACTATCCCATGATAGCACAATATCTTTTTTTGACGCATAATTTTTGAGTGTCCAACTTTTCCAGTATTGAGCTTAAGAGACAGTTATAATTTTCCAAACAATTAACAATCAATAATTATAATTATTATTTTTTTTAATTTTGGCCCGATAATAAAATTTTTTACTTGTGAACAAGAACAGATTTTAAGTTATGTTAAGTTGACTCGAAGAGGGGTCCATACTTGTCGACCCATACAAATCATTGTAACATTTTTATTGAAAGAGCATCAGAGTAACCATCGTAAATTCTTTGTTTTAAGACCGATTTTAAAATTTTTTGCTACAAAACCAATAAGAATTTAATTATCTCTAATATGGCAATCAACATTTTTTTTTTTAGTTTTATACGAATACAAGTTAAAAAAATAATGTCTGTTTTTCTATTTTTTTTTCGGTTTTTACCAGTTTTCTATACCAAGGTCAAGTGTCTTAACAAGGTAAACCATTTTGCAGAACAAATTTTCGAACATCTTAGCCATTATGAAATTTATAGACGATAAAGTGGCTCAAAATGATAAGGTATGTGCACAAAAATTGAAATTACGAAAAAACATATTAAAACTCCATCATTAAATTGTTTTTGAATAAAAAGCAACATTCTTCTTCAAATTTAAAAAATAAAAAATCAAAAAAAATTATGCTTTTTTTGAGATATTAGCAAATACATTTTTGTTTTAAATTGGTTGACAACCCTAACATGCAAAATTTTTGTTGAATTAGTACATTTTTAATTGAATTGGCAACCCGAAATTATTTCTTAATAGTTCTCATATCCATTTTCTTATATTATATATTTTTAGTCGTTAAGTGAACAATAAACTGAATACACACGAAATCTGTCTCGCGTCTTTTTCTCTTAGTAGCTAAGAAATATACAATTAGCGATCCAGGACTCCAACAATTTTAAAATTATATATATTTTTTTCCTGAAAGTTATTTTCAATACCTTTCCAACTGTAACTTATTTATAAAAATTAGATAAAAACTGACGTAGATACAGTTAATTGAAAATTTCACGATTCTGGCGTTTTCGAACGATTTGCAGAATTGAGAGGTCCATAACTTTTCAACGAATGGCAATAAAAAAAAATTAAATGAGCTTATATTCTTAGAATGTTAATAGGAATCTATAGACCAAAAATAAAAAAAATCGAAAGCCATGAGACGGACTCGTTGTGCGTTATGCTTGGAATGGGCGATATACTAACAAGGAGGTCCCCAGGTGACAGTCTCCGATTTGAATGATTACAATCACAAGGGTTGAAATTAGAAGAATATTTTTATAATTTGTCCTGCTAAAAATCAAAAATTTGTTTTTACAGAAATATGAGAAAATGTATTTCATTTCTTTTGCTTATCTTGAAAATGTCCATATTTGGTATTTTGATGATTTAAACTATTGTTTACTGGTGCGATGAGTCTTACAAGAAAAAATCACACATTTTGTATGGAAGCCCTATGAAATGTCAACTTTTCCGATAAAATATTTAAACATGAGAATATATAAAAATAAAAAAATAAAATTTTTGATACCCATATTGGGTACTTTTAATGTAATAAAATTTTTTCTTTAAGGAAAATAAATGCATTTTAATAAAACAAAAATTTCATTATAAACAGGAACAAATTTAAAAAAACCAAAAAAGGGTAAGTTTTCAAATTGCCTTAAATGAAATATAAATTAATATGAAATAATTGTGTAGACATACTTCTTTGATATCGACTAAACATTACTAAAAATTACAACAGAACTTTCTTACGAAAAATTTATGCCATCGTATGTGGTTTTATAAGAGCTTTCGTTTGGTACCAAATTTGTACAGTGGACGTCCAATAGTACGAATTATATAATGTCAGGCCTTTTCGTAATGTTGGAAAATTCGTATTATTGGACGACAGGTTTTTCCGTTTTTAATTAAAATAAAACACATGCAGATATTTTAATTTAAATTAGTTTTTATTTAAAGCAAAAAATACAAAAAAAAAAAAAAAAAAAAAAAAATTTAAAAATATTAAAATTCAGGTCGAACTTATAGGTAATAATTCGTGTTTTTGTGGAAACGTAAGTATATTTAAGATACGTGAGTAAACAACTTGTTTGTTAAAAAAGTCAGTCATTAAACATTGGCGTGTTTTGATTTGTAGTTGCATTTCTACCGCTTTTTCTTGAATAGATCTCAATAAAAGTGTCTTGGAAGTCTCAATATTGTTCTCCACAGCCCATTGAATGCATGTGTCAAAACATTTTATTGCATCTTCATGTTTAACCTTTGGGAATGGGTTCACAGGAACTAACATTTGGTCATCATCGCTATCAGTATCCTGATCAATTTCTTCATTTGGATCATCATATTCCAATCATGCAAATCCTCATAACTAAAATTAGAATTTGCAAAATTTGCATTAAGTAAGTTTAAGCAATGATTTATTGTGCGCAGTTCTTCGCCTTCTCGTAAGGCTGAAAGGGGAAGATCATCTTCATCATCAAAACCGCTGTCACCTAAAATATTTTTCCAGCATTTTTTTAGCGAAACAGTAGAGTTTTCCCATGACATTGCAACTAAAGATATTGCTTCAAATAAATCTATCTTTTTGAGAGATGTTGCAAAATCTTCTGATGAGGCCGTAATTTTCGATAGCAGGCTACTACGATAATTTAGCTCTAAAAGTCTAATTGAATTTTGATCCATGGGTTGTATTAAAGGGGTGACATTAGGCGGCATATACATAACCCACATTTTTCCGTCTTTAGTTACGTGCACCAATTCTTCTGCAGGAGGATGACTTGGAGCATTATCGAGCAAAAGAAGTGCTTTTATGGGAAGGTTTTTAGCCTTTAAGAAGTTTTCCACCTGCAATTGTTTATATATAAGCTCGATAAAAATGTCAATTTAATAACAACTCACCTCTGAAACAAAAATTTTAAAAACCCAATGTTTAAAAAGGGAAGCATTCATCCAAGCAGATTTTGAGTTTCCATAAGCAATAGGCAAGTTTTTGTTCCGAAAACATCTTGGTTTTTGAGCTTTTCTAATCAAAAAAGGTGTAATCTTCTTTGTTCCCTCAGCATTCGCACAAATTAAAAACGTTATTCTCTCCTTTGAGAGTTTTCTGCCAGGTGCAGAATTTTCACCTTGGTGTACATATGTTTTGTCCGGTAACATTTTCCAATAAAGTCTGGACTCGTCTGCATTAAAAACTGCTTCATGTGTAAGATCGTGTTCCTTAATAACACCAGCTAATTTATTGATAAATGGAGCTACAAGTTCTTTAGAAGACGATAGCTTTTCACCAGATTCTTTGAGTAATCTAATACCATAGCGTTTTTTGAATTTGGGAAGCCAACCATCACTGGCAAAAAAACTGCCTGCATAAAACTTCTTATGAAATTCCAGAGCCTTACATTTTAACTGCGTAGCCCCTACTGGAATATGAGATTTTCTTTCGCTTAAAAACCACTCATACAGCGCATCTTCCATTTTTTTAAATTCTCCAGTTACTATTCTGTAGCAGGATTTTAGTGCATCTGTTGCAGCTAAAAGTTGCGCCTTCTGCTTTCTTATAGTGCAAATGGTTGATTTAGATAATCCATACTTGTTACAAAGTTCATAAAGACATTTTCCACTCTCACTGTCTTCTATAATTTTCAACTTATTTTCTAAAGAAATTTGCTTCTTTTTCACTTCTTTTACTTTGAACATTTTGTATGTAGCAAATATAGAACACACGACACGTCGCACTTGTTATCACAATAAAATCTGATACCAACTTAATATTTCGCTATTTACAGCAGAAAAAAAAAAAAACTTCGAAGTTAAACTTTTTTCTTATAAAAAATACGGTTATTCGTATGATCGAATAGCAAATATTTTTTATATGCGTATTACAGAGCTGCCAATGCGAAAAGTTTTCCATTCGTACAATTGGAAATTCGTGGAAACGAAAGTACGTACTATTGGACGTCCACTGTAAATGTTTCCATGGAAAATAGCAAAATTAAAGCAAAACAAGTAAAGAAAGTCTAAAGTCGGTCAAGGCCGACTATGAAATACCCTAAACCCACTTTTCAAAAACAAAAAAAAAAATATTGTTAATGGGCGTGTCCGTAGGCGGATGAAGCCTATATTTAATATGCATTTAAATGTTGATGAAAAATGTACACATACCAAATTTTATTCTTGTAGCTCACAGTTAATGCCTTTATTGTGCTTTCGCTATGGGAGGTGGGCGTGTTCATTGACGGATTACTCCCAATTTTTGAACAAACCTTAGTTTTGGTATAAAATACATACATACCAAATTTAATTTCTCTATGACAAACATAGCCTTATTTATTGAGTTTAAAACTTTTTGTGTTGTATGGGAGGTTGGCGTGTCCGGATGACGTCCGTTTATCAAAACCATCTTTGTGTTGATATAAAAAACATATATATCAAATTTTATTGTTGTAGGCTTATTATGAGCTGAGTTATGCAGTTTTCAATTTTCACGTTGTATGGGAGGCAGGCGTGTCCGTGGGCGGATGATGTCCATTTTTCAAATCCATCTTTGTTTTGTGATAAAAAACACACGTGCCAAATTTTATATCTGTAGGTTGAACAGAAGTTTATTTATTCCGTTTTCAATTTTTGGATTGTATGGGAGGTGGGCGTGTTCGTGGGCGGATGAGACCCATTTTTCGAAGACATTTTTGTGTTGATACAAAACACATAAAAAACACAAAAAAAAACAAAAATTGGCCATTTCAGCCCTTGAAAGCACTTTGACCGAGCTTCTTATGATCAATTGTGTTGTGTGTGTTATTAAATGTTTGCACACAATTGACCGAGAACTGGACCTACATGTTTTATGCCGTCTCCGAACGGCTCATGTTCTCAAGAAGCTTTACATGGCATTATTTACTCTCTGAGGTTTGCCATTGTCTGCAGAGAGGTGGTGACCGATCAGAAAAATTTGTTGTTGAAAAAATTTTTCGCCACGACTGGGGATCGAACCCGGGCTCCGAGCATGCTAAGCCACACACTTAACCTGCATGCCACGGTCACCACTAATCACATACACACCAAATTGTATTGCTGTAGGTTAGTTATGAGCTTACTAATGCAGTTTTCAATTTTTGCGTTGTAAGGAAGGTAGGCGTGTCCGTGGGCGGAATCCAAAAATATTCAATAGTGCAGATCCTTGGGTGCATGTGACCATGTATACCAAGTTTCATCCAATTATCTCAACTCCTTCTTCTTATCTTGTGTATACGGACAACACACAGACGGACAGACGGACGGACGGACGGACGGACGGACGAACGGACGGACGAACGGACGGACGGACGGACATGGAAAGCTCGACTCACGTGGTGACGCTGATCAAGAATATATATACTTTTCTATACCGGACTCGCTTCGTTCTATGCGTTACAAACGTTTGCACAAAGTTAATATACCCTGACCTTTCAGGTTTAGAGTATAAAAACGAAATTTTCGCTGATTTTTGAACGCGAGTTTGAAACACTAAACCATTGATTGAGCACGTATAAAAAAATATGTCAATCTTGTTTTTTTGTCTTTTATCAAATATCCGAAAATCATTCAAATCGGAGACTGTCACCTGGGGACCTTTTCTTGTAAGTAATAATTATAAAAAAAATTTTAATAATTTTGTCCGTTGTTCTTCTTTTCTAAGTTGTATGCAACATATGCAAATTGTATGCAACATATACAAGTTGTACGCAACATATGCAAGATATATGCAAGTTTTATGCAACATATGCAAGTTGTATGCAACTTGTATGCAACGTTTTCAAGATATATGGGCATCTCCCAAAAAAAGGTCCACCAAAAGTGAAAAAAAACATTGAAATAAAGCACTCTAACAGCTTTTAACTTTATTTTTTTTTTTTATTAGTATTAGCATCTTTACTGTATTTTACCACTGTTGAAAAATTTTGTCGCATCCATGATGTCGCGTCCGTATTCGTGCAATATCTATTTAAAAAAACGTAAGAGATAATTCTAATATTTCATAAGTCTACGAAGAATAGTTATCCTTTGACCTCCATTAACATGTATATTATATATAAAAAAAATTTCTCAAAATTAGCTAAATTTTGAATATATCTATACGAGGTTAATAACTTCGTTTTTATTGTCGCGTCCGTTCCATTGAATGATTACTTATTACTTTGTACTAAATTAGTACAATAAATAATTTTTTTATAAAATTTAGCACTCTTTCATCGCGTTAGAACACTCAAAATACATATCAGCTCATTTTGTTTCTTTCTTGTTTTTCGAGTAATTAAAACCGTGCGAATGTCGCGTCCGTGCTACTGGGAGATGCCCATATGCAGTATGCAGAATATATGCAATATGCAAGATATGCAACATGTATGTGATTGCATAAAATTCGCAGTCTAGTAATAACATGGATAATATCTTTAGGAAAGTTTAGTCTGCATAGTCTGTAAAAACAATTTGAATGCAATTAACTATGATGCTTGCAAATTTCCAAATTTTTAAGCTCTTAAGATACTACCGGTTAACGATGGCACAGGATATGCTAGTTTTTAGAAAAACTGATAAACAACAGAACTCCATCTTATCTTTTTGAGGTTACACTGCGTTTCAAAGTTACTAACAGAACGTTTAGCTCGACTGCCTGTCGATAACAAGCGAGATAGACAGTTATTTACATCTCTTTTGTTTACATTGCCTGTGTGCCTGCCTGTCCGAATCAGCGTTTACTATGAAGTCGGCCTCAGACAATTTAAAACTGATGTTATGAGAACTGATGAACAACTTTTCTGTGAAATATTAAAATAACTTAAATTTAATTTTCAGTTAAATTACGAAATACACCCAAAGCCTTACCTTAATCTTTGTAAAAGATATTAAGAAAAAAAAAAAACTTATAACTATATTATTTACGTTAACGAAAATAACACAAATACCTTCAGCCGGAAATTCTTGTCTTATTGGAAAATTCTTGAAGCCCATCATCATCATCAAATTAGAAAATTGCCAACCACCCATAATATAGAGAATAGTAGAACGTAGAATAACAACATTTTATTTGGCAAATTTTATTTCGGAAATATTTTAATTAAATTAATTAAAAATAATGCTACAACCAGCAAAAATAGAAGAAAACAAAAAAAATTAACACCCTGCCAGTCTCCAGCTGTCGGAGTTTCCTTATAACTGAAAGTGATTGAGATAATTAATAACGAAAAATTGTTTCCAATCAAGCGTTAAATGCTTGCCGTTCATTTGAGCATAAAAAAATAAAGACGAAACAGACGGAAGCCGTCGTCAACGTAAATATCAAACAAAGTAAGTGAGAGTAACGCGTGGTACAAAAATGTCTTGCTTTGTGCCTTCGATACGCACGACAACGTTGTGAAGTTTAGTTAACAAAACAAGCAAAATAAAAATAAAAATAATATAAGAAAAAATCTATAGCCACAGGCAGCCAAAATTAAGAAAACAGTGTAGAGTGGAAATAGAAAATTACGCTCATTTCATGTTTCAGGGTGGTTTATTCGGAAATGCCGAAGAAGGTGGTGCTGCTGATACCCAAAGCCTGAGACTGATGGCGATTAAGCCAAGCAAAGATATCAATAGCTCGCAATCAATTTAAAAGTAAATTTAAATGAATTTTCACGTAATTTAAGCAATTTTTCATTTACCAACACAACAACACACACGCACACGTACCTGTCGCATATGTCACTATAGCAGTAGCAGCTATTTTTAGTGTGACAAAAAGACATTTGCACCAGCGTAATGGACATGCCAACCATTTTGAATTAATTTTATTTCAAGCAAAAGGACATTGAGAAATGTCCTTTTCTGTCGCTTGATTATTAAAATAAGGACAGGTATTTTTGCATATTCCTTTATGCATTAGATGGAAGTGTTTTAAACAAGCATCCTCAATTCAACTAATAGCATCTTCGTTTCCGCTTGTTCTTCTTATTTCTTTGTCATGCTGTTAGAGCCTTCCGGTTTCCTTTTTTTTTCGTGTTGTATTAAAATAAGATATATCTTCAAAGTAGGTTTTACTTCCTGCAAATTTCGTTACCAGTTCAAGTTTAGACCTTAAACTTGAACATTTCATCATCAGTTTCTATTATCTACAAGTTCATATCCGGTGTCAATATGACGCAGGTGTCAATATTACTTTAACAATCAAACAAGCATACAAACAAAGAGACGCACACACGTGCCCTCGCATACACATAAATAAATGCACACTCCTAACACAAACTTTTGCTATAGCTGAGTCAAGATTAACACACAATAACGAAAAATATTTTCCTTTTAAATTCACAAAAGCCAAAAAAAAAAGTCATGATTTCTATGCATTTATCATATGTTTTGACATCCAAGTCAAGCAAACAAAAAAAAAACAAAATGATGATCAAGCCTCTAGCCCCTAGCCTCCCATCAACTACCATAAAAACAACAACGAATTCAACAAAATAGCACATTTCACAGAAGCGCAAACATCTAAGCGTGCTTCCTGTATTTAATAATTTTTTTCCTTTCTTTTTTTTTCACATATTTCCCAAAAGAAAAACCCAATCTGTCAGCGCCACATTTACTCGCATGTCAAAAATTTCTAATTCACGAAAATATGCCAAATCGGTTTATCTTGTTGTACATCGTACATGTGTGGAATTTATAAATATTTACCGAAGCAAACCTGCACTCATCACGCTACACGGCCAAATTATCGGAAGAGTCGTCTTTTTGAGCCAAAACATGAAGAGGTGAGATGAGTATATAGCAGAGTACCATGTCATGGTATTCATAGCAGATAGTGCCGCAACATGTTGATTTTTATAAAATGCATAGAAATTGTGAAAGTTAACGACGAAAATGGTGAAAGTTTCTGATCACTTAACGAAACTTTACGCCGCACAGTGGTTAAGCTAATCGAAACTTATTAAAGGCGATTGAACTGGCGAGGACTAGTTTTAATTAAGAAGTTAAGTTAAGTTAATGATTTAATTGTACATTCGCTATGCGAGGTGGGCGTGTTCATGGACAGATTACTCCCAATTTTTAAACACACCTTAGTTTTGGTATAAAACACATACATACCAAATTTGATCTCTCTATGACAAACATTATCTTATTTATTGAGTTTTAACTTTCTTGGGTTATATAGTAGGTAGGCGTGTCCGTGGCCGGATGACGCCCATTTTTCAAAACCATCTTTGTTTTGCCATATGAAACATACGTGCCAAATTTTATCTCTGTAGATTAAACAGAGGCTTATTTATTGTGCTTTAAATTTTTGGGTTACATGGGAGGTGGGCGTGCCTGTGAGCGCATGACACCCATTTTACGAAAACATCTCTGTGTTGATACAAAACATATACATACCAAATTTTATTATTGTAGGTTAATTTTGAGCTTGTTTATGTAGTTTTCAATTATTGCGTTGTATGGGAGGTAGGCGTGTCCGTAGGCGGATTAGGTCCATTTATTTTTTGTTTTGTCATAAAAAACATACGTGACAAGTTTTATCTTTGTAGGTTAAACAGACGCTTATTTATTGTGTTTTAAATTTTTCTGTTGTATGGGAGATGGGCGTGTCCGTGAACGAATGATATCCATTTTTTGAAGACATCTTTATATTGATACAAAACACATACATACCAAATTCAATTGTTGTAGGTTAATTATGAGCTTTTTTATAAAGATTTCAATTTTTGCGTTGTATGGGAGGTAGGCGTGTCCGTTAGCGGATTCCAAAAATAGACAATAGTGCAGATCCTTGGGTTCATTTAACAATGTGTACCAAGTTTCATACAATTATCTCGACTCCTTATCCTGTGTTTACGGACAACACACAGATGGACGGACGGACGGTCGGACGAACGGACATGAATTGCTCGACTCACGAGGTGACGATGATCAAGAATATATATACTTTTCTATACTGGACTCGCTTCGTTCTATGCGTTACAAACGTTTGCACAAAGTTTATATACCCTGACCTTTCAGGTTTAGGGTATACAAATCATGGGTTGAAATGACAGATTTCATTGTTAAATACCATCCAACAAATGAAACTTTCAAATCAATAGTAGGTTGACTGTTGGGCTATTAAGCACGGTACACATATTAGTACGTATGTAGTTATTGAAATTTGATCACTGATTTGGAAATTCAAGTTAATCTGAGTGTGCTGACGTTTGCGTCTAGTGTTGTGACTCATTCGTCACAAGCGAAGTTGAGTTGTTTTTATATTATAAATTACAAACACTGACCTACCTCAATAATAATGAAGCGATCAGCGTTTTTGTAATGCTTGCCAATTTAAGTTTACCGTCAAGCACCCAACAATTAAAAAGTGCAACGGTCAGCTTAAAATACCAAGTAAGCACGGGTCAGCTACTTGAGCTGAGCTTCTGTTACTATAGCTTATAAATTATATTGCGGAAGTAAACAAAGAATGTATATTTGTAATATGTTTGTTTGTATATTTAAAATACGAAGTATGTATATTTGTATGTTGTTTAGCAAAAATGTCTAGGTTAATGTCTAGGTTAATTGTATATATGTAACTATTATGTAATTGTCATCAAGTTTCATTACGGAAGTTAAGATAATGATCTTGAGACAAGTAGATTTTAAGATTCAAATCTGTGATATAAATAGGAGTAGAATTAATAAAGAAAAGAAGAGAGTTAATTAAGCAATCAAGAAGTGAAGTGTCATTTTTAAACTTTCAGGTACCACCAGCGCAGAAAAACATTTGGTGAGTATACATTTAATGATGTAACAGGTAATATTTAACGTCACACAACAGAGTTGTGTGGGTTCAACGAAGAACGCCACCACACAACATTATGGCGCAGCCGGTAGTCCTTTTTAAAAAAGGGTTGTCCCTTTTAAAAAAGGATAGTGATTCGAACTCGGTTACCCGTGTTCAAATAAATAAATAAATAATAATAACTTCCCAAAGATTCTGCGATTCCGTAGCCAATTCCTTGTAGTTGACCGGACCCTCCAGAATATAATTAAAAAGGTTTAAAACCAGTAAAATAAAAATTTGTAGATTAGATTACAGAATTAAATTCACAGAGAAACTATAGTATAGGGTGAGAGTTGCTGTTGAACACAGAAAATTTTAAAGGCAACGAAAAGATAATGAAATCATAATAAAAAAAAAAAAAAAATCAGAATGAACATATGCGAGATAGCGAAAATAGTATCGGAGCTTGTGCCTCTATTTTCAGGAGCAGACTCCAGTGAGCTACATGAGGAAGTGTATAAGTTTATACTTGGGACAGAATTAGCTTTCCAAGTGGTAGGACAATCGAATTTAGAAAAATTTATTCAATGTGTGAAACTAAGACTTTATGGAGATGCTTTCAAATTAGTAAGACCAAGACAATTTAATAATCTTAATGAATTATTTATACTTATAAAGAAAACGTATTTGGAAAGAAAAGAATTAGATGTAGTATGGCAGGAAATACAGAAGACATTACAACAACCTGGTGAAGAAATACGAAAATATGCAAGACGGTTAAGTGCTCTAAAAACAACAGCAGAAGATATAATAAATAACGAATACAAAGACGGTGTTTCCGCACTTTTAAGTGAATTAAATAAAACTGTGATTACAAGTTTCAGAGTAGGTCTGCAGGATTCAACTCTGAGAATATATATGCTAAGCGTTAAAACAGGAACATTTGAGAGTGTAGTGGAAGAAGCGATAAGTGCATTTGGGCTTATCGAGAGAGGGAAAAATACGAGACCAAATCAAAGGGAATTTGGTATAAATTTCAGTAAAAATGATGTGGCATGTAGGTTGGCTGATCATGAGGTTGAAGCAGGTCATAGGCCTTACTCATCATCAGAGAACCTGCCAGGAATTCAAATAACAAGAAATTATGAGAATATAAGGTCTAGAAATGTTAACTTAACATGTTCATTTTGTAGTAGAATAGGGCACACAGGAGATGAGTGCTACGAAGTAAAAAATCAAGTTTATTGTCAGAAGTGTAGACATTATGGTCACGAATATAATTTAAACTGTTCGGCTAGCAGAAATATGAATAATAATGAAATAAAGGGAAATCAAAACAGCTATGACAGAAGTCAGAATAATTATAACATAATTCAAAAGAGCAATGGTAACATGATGCAAGAATCAAACAAATATGAGGTTAAATGTAAATGGTGTGCAAGATTAGGACACAAAATGCAGGATTGTTTTGCGAAGAGAGAATACGATTCGAAACAGGGAAACTATCGAGGGCCCAGCCAAGGCCAATGAGCTGGGAACCCAAAAAATTAAGGAAAACTGGGCCAAGTAGGGTAGTCACAGATGATTTCACGTCAAAAAAGATTGTAAACATCTGTACACCAAGGAAAATGGGGAACAAAATACCAGAAAATAGTACATCGGTAGATAAGACTAAAGTTTTGGTAACTAATGAAATAACAGAAAGCACCTCGACAGAAGATAGTACGTCAGAAGATACGGCTAATTTTTTATTCAACAATTTTTATTCAAACATCGAAGAATTGAAGGTAACAGAGAAAGAAAAAATAGTGGAGGATGGTTTGACGTCGCAAAAGATAGTAAACATCCTCACCACTGGGTCAAAGACGAAAGTATCAACAGGTAAAGATACAGTAGGAAAAGAAGCTATATTAAGTAGTTCTCAGGAAAGAGATAAAGATTTAGCAAACTCGTTACACAATAAGAATTTTACGTTTCAAAATAGGAACGAACAAGGTAGGAGTTTTGGTTTTCGCAAAGTCAATGATGTGTTCATAGAAATTCCCTGTAAGGATTCTATAGAAGGACGACTCATTTTACTTGTGGATACCGGGGCTGAAGCCAGTTTAGTTAAACTGAATACATTAAAGAAAAATGTGAATAAAGATACAAGGGAAATTAAACATTTGAGTGGAGCATTTGGGGGTTTTGTAGATACATTGGGGTCTGTAGAGATCCAACACGATAAGATAAAGAACTTAAGTTTTAAGTTACACGTAGTGGCACTAGAACAAGGGTTGCCTGCAGATGGTATTTTAGGTCGGGATAGTTTGTGGAATAATTCAGTTATAGATGCGATTAATAAGACGTTAACAGTCTATGGTAAACACATGGAGACTAGGGTGGAATTACCTCTAAAACAAATAAACGAGATTAGTTCTTTAAGCTACAATAAGGAGATAAATGTTAAAGCAAGAACAATACAAACGGTTAAAATTCCGATAAAAACAAATATTTCAGTTGTTGTAATCCATAAACAAGAGATTATGCCGGGGGTTTATTTAGGTGAAACGTTAGCAAATGTGAAGAATAAAATGGCATATGCAACAGTGCTAAATGCGAATAAGGATGACTGTGTCATACCTAAAGATTTTAGACCAAATTTTTCAAATTTTAAAGAGTTCATAGTGGATGCGAGCTCGTCGTATAGTGCAAGGGAAGTAGACGTAAGAGAAAGGGTTAATAGATTGATAGAAACAGTTAAATTCGACAAAAGTTTAAACACTGAAGAAAGAGCATCAATAGAAAATTTAATAACGTCTTTTCATGATATTTTCTTGCTTGAAGGAGATAAATTGTCATGCACCTCTGTTTTAAAACATGAAATTCAAATGCAAAGAGATCAAGCACCAATTAATCAAAGACAGTACAGGTTACCACAAATGCATAGAGAGGAGATACAAAGACAAGTAGAAAAACTTTTAGATGATGACATAATCAGGCCAAGCAAGTCCCCGTGGAATTCACCAATGTTGCTTGTTCCAAAGAAAGCCGGGGAAGACGGACAGAAAAAGTGGAGATTAGTTATTGATTTTAGAAAAGTAAACGATGCCACAATCAAACAAGTTTTCCCTATTCCTCGAATTGACGAAATTCTGGATCAGTTAGGTCATTGTAGATATTTTTCAACACTAGATCTAGCTAGTGGCTATCATCAAGTTTTAGTGAATAGCAAGGATAAGGAAAAGACAGCTTTTAGTACGTCGTTAGGTCATTATGAGTTTAACAGAATGCCGTTTGGACTAACTGGAGCCCCAGCTACATTCCAAAGGCTTATGAATCACATACTTACAGGACTACAAGGAATAGATTGTTTTGTATATTTAGACGATATTGTAATCTATGGTAAAAATTTACAGCAACATGAGGAAAAACTTGGAAGAGTTTTTCAGAAATTGAGGGAGAATTGTTTAAAGTTAAACACAGAGAAATGTCAATTTTTACGTCGTGAGATAGCATATTTAGGGCATAAATGTTCGGAAATGGGAGCTTTGCCAGATCCACAAAAACTGGAATGTGTGAAAAATATACCAGTTCCGAGAAATAGAAAGGAAGTTCAGGCATTTTTGGGTTTAGTAAATTACTATAGAAAATTTATAAAAAATATGTCACAAATCGTGTTACTAATAAATAATTTGCTTAAAAAGGACGTAAAGTTTCAATGGACAGATAACTGTCAGCAAGCTTTCCAGACGTTGAAGGAAGCAGTTACCTCGTCTCCAGTTTTAGCTTATCCAGATTTTGAAAAACCTTTCTTATTAACTACAGACGCCAGTGGAGAGGCACTAGGTGCGGTTTTATCACAAGGCAAAGTTGGCGAGGATAGGCCAATTGCATTCGCGAGTAGGGCATTAAATAGCGCAGAAAAACGCTATTCGACAATAGAAAAAGAATTTTTAGCAATTGTTTGGGCAACGAAAAATTTTAGGGCTTATCTATTAGGAAGGCCTTTTAAGATATATACGGATCATCAACCATTGAGGGGAATAGCAAATCTGAAAGACCAAACATCGCGTTTAGCACGATTCCGGCACAAACTTTCAGAATACGAGTATGAAATTATATATAAACCAGGTAAACGAAATTTAAATGCGGATGCGCTTAGTAGGATACCCCAACAAGAGCAGGATATAGTAATAGTTCAAACAAGGTCAAAGGCTAATGAACAAGAAAAGAAAATTGAAACGGAAGAAACTGCAGAGAAATCTAGTGAACAATATGATGAGGTGTTAGACCAACAGAATAAAGAAATAGTAATTCTAACCGATCCAAAAGACATTAAAAGAATTTTGAGAGATTTTCATGATCTACCACTAGGTGGGCACCAAGGAGCTTTAAAAACCTATTTCAGAATAAGGCAAGAATATAAATGGAAAGGGATGCAAAAGCAAATCAAGGAATATGTTAAGAAATGTCACAAATGCCAGGTTAATAAATGTTCTAAATTAACAAAAATGCCAATGGTGTTAACAGATACACCAACGCGTCCATTTGATAAAGTTTACATGGACATAGTGGGTATCCTGCCAGAGACTGTGTCAGGAAATAAATACATACTTACTTTTCAAGATGATTTTTCGAAATACATGGCATGTGTCGCAATACCAGATGCTGAAGCTAGTACAGTATCAAAAGCGTTCTTCGACGAAATTATAACTCGTCACAATACTCCGAAAGTTCTGATTACCGATAATGGTTCAAATTTTGTGTCGAAATTATTTTCGGATGTGTGTAAAATGTTAGGAATTAAGAAATTACACATAACTCCATACCACCCACAGGCTAATGGCTCATTGGAAAGAAGCCATCGTCCATTAGCAGAATACTTACGAAGTTTTGCAAAAGAAGATGGGTCAAATTGGGACCAGTGGTTAACATCTGCCATGCATGTGCACAATAACACACCGCACATGAGCACCAAACAAACTCCGTTCAAAACTTTATATGGGTTTAATTCAGAAATGCCAACTAATCTCAAACGTAAATGTAGTCCGGTGTATAACACCGAAGATCCTTCAAAAATCCTTAAATACCAAATCCAAAGAACTCACGAACTAGTGAGACAGAACCAGGAGCGAGCAAAAGAATTATCAAAAATACATTATGATAACTCTTTAAATCCTGTAGAATTTAAAATTGGTGACAAAGTACTGATGAAAAATCAGGCTAGAAAAAATAAATTTTCACCAATATGGATAGGCCCATATGAGGTCATAGCAATAAAAAGTCCGGTTACCACTGAGATTTTAATAAAAAGAAAAGCTAAGAAAATACATAATAATTTACTGAAGTTGTTTCACAGTAATTAAATTATGTTATAAAAATAAAAATTAAATTAAATTAAAATTAGAATTACATTTAAAAATTCAATCAAACATTAAATTAAACCAAAAATATGAAAATAAAATCAAACGAAACTAAATAAGTTTCATTAAACAGAGATATTGAATTTTTTTTTGAGATGAAAAAAAAATTTTTTTTTTAAATTCGTTGAAATAAAATAAATTAATTTTTTTAATTTAACAAGGGCATTTGAAAATTAAATTTTTTGAAAAGAAGTTTTCAAACATTAAATAAAAAGAAAATTGGTTTTAATCAATAAACAATTTCAAATTAATTATATGTTAATAGAGGGTTAAATACAAAAGATTAAAAAGTTGTAAGAGATATTTAAGAAATTAAATTAAAATTATACAAGAGAAAACTCACAAATTTAATTTGCCATACTACAAGATAAAAATTAATATTTACGATAAGATTTTTATAAAAATCAAAACTACACATTTATTACACGAAACTTTTCCGTATCAATAATCGTGGTCCTAGTTCTGGTTCGAGTTGGCGGTAGCAGCGATAAAACTAAGTCGATCTGGTGGACAACGACGTGGTGGACAACGCTGTACAAGAGAAAGGAGCTATTCTGACGAAGTTCGAGGCCTCAGACGTTAATGAGTTAAAAGTATCAAAGGCTAAGTAATGAAGCAAAACATGTTTCAAGTAAAAGGTTAGTGGAAGGTTACAAAGTGTTATTAAAAATTTGAAATTACAGCGACAGATTGTATACACAACGAATCAAACAATTTTCCGTTTAAACGAGAAAATCAATTAAGTCGTAAGATTTCTTTATGATTGAAAGGCTTACAAGTACAACGATTAAAAATGAATTCGGATATGCATAATTTGTTATTACAAAATGCATTCTGGTTTAAGAAAACCACGAAAGTACGTCTATAATGTGAAATACCTGCATTTAGTTCATACCTTTCTTGGAAAACGCTTAACCAGAACGAAACCAAAGTGTTTGATAAATATAAAGAGTCGCTTCCCAATTAACAATACTAGCAAACATAGCTTGTCAAAACTAAAAGCAAACTTTAATATAAACTAACGAAAATATGAACAACACAAAACACGAAATAAAAACGAAATTTGGCATCTTTTTCGTAACTTCAAGACTTCACCAACTTCAAGACTTCAACTTCAAGACTTCACAAGAAGTAAAGTAGTTTAAATACTTCAATAGAGAAGAAAAGGGGTGACATATACTTGTCAGTAACGTTTATCAAATGATCATCAAAGACAGAACATGTGCAGAGTCATCATAATAATGCCAAGAAGAGGAACAACTTTATCGACAATCAAATAAATAATCATCAAAATTACTAGGACCCACGAACAGATACACATAAATAAAGTAAAGAATATTAGATAGCTTATACAAAACTTATTTAGCACACAATATTACTAAACAATGTAAACATGCAAGGAATTTTAAAAAATTAACTGTAAAATGATGCCTGTCTCTTCTCACATATAAGTACTTTAAGATTGAAGAAAATTAAACCTCTTCAAGGTAAAAATTTTCTTTTATATGGGGGAAGGAAACCTACAATAACTTTGTCACCTAGTAATTAAAAATCCTAAATTAAAGAGAATATACACAACAAATAAATAGAAAAGAGTGTAAAAAATAAGAAAAATAAATGTATAAAAGGAAAATATAAGATACAAATTGCTATTAAGAAATATTTTTATTAAAAACAAAATTAAGAGAATTATTATTATAAGACAAATTCAAAAGAAAAAAAAAACACTGCATATAAAACTGCATATAAAATTCAAAGAAATCTTTATTCGACAAAAGTTATACATAATGCAAAATTAATTCTGATAAATTCATGTGACGAAAAATTATTGCTAAATGAATAGAATAATTTTTCTTTGTCAGAGGGGGGAGGAATGTTGTGACTCATTCGTCACAAGCGAAGTTGAGTTGTTTTTATATTATAAATTACAAACACTGACCTACCTCAATAATAATGAAGCGATCAGCGTTTTTGTAATGCTTGCCAATTTAAGTTTACCGTCAAGCACCCAACAATTAAAAAGTGCAACGGTCAGCTTAAAATACCAAGTAAGCACGGGTCAGCTACTTGAGCTGAGCTTCTGTTACTATAGCTTATAAATTATATTGCGGAAGTAAACAAAGAATGTATATTTGTAATATGTTTGTTTGTATATTTAAAATACGAAGTATGTATATTTGTATGTTGTTTAGCAAAAATGTCTAGGTTAATGTCTAGGTTAATTGTATATATGTAACTATTATGTAATTGTCATCAAGTTTCATTACGGAAGTTAAGATAATGATCTTGAGACAAGTAGATTTTAAGATTCAAATCTGTGATATAAATAGGAGTAGAATTAATAAAGAAAAGAAGAGAGTTAATTAAGCAATCAAGAAGTGAAGTGTCATTTTTAAACTTTCAGGTACCACCAGCGCAGAAAAACATTTGGTGAGTATACATTTAATGATGTAACAGGTAATATTTAACGTCACACAACAGAGTTGTGTGGGTTCAACGAAGAACGCCACCACACAACACTAGTCAACTAGCGACAAGACCAGCAATGTGTTTTCCAAAAAAAAAAAAATGAAATTAAGTATGTTTTTAAAGATTGTAAGCCAACTTATTTTGCAAGTTATTTTTGATAAACATTTAATGAAAGAGAATCAGAGCTTAAATTATCAAATAAAAATGTTTGAAACTTACACAGCTAGAATACGAACCTACATCTTCCACATGATGGTCTAGCACACTTCCACTGAGATATTGATATTGATAAGATAAATATAGCAAAGCACATTTAAAAACTATTGATTAGAGAAGCAGATATTTCAACAAAAACATTTCATCAGATGATTTTAACAACAAAAAAATGCATTGAAACGTTCATTCAACAAAGAAAAATGTTAACTTTAAAACAAATCATTCAATTGGTGATTTTTAAAGAGCCGTCGGATTTGATTGAAAAAAAAAACACATAAAATCTAGAGAAATTTATGAAATCTTTATTTGGGTCAATATAACGATCTATATAATTCAATGTTTAAAGATTATTTCATGTAAATTTTGACCGCGGCTACACCTTAAATGGTTCATACGCTGGGTTCAATTTTGGCATACTTTCTCCAACATATCGGCTGGTATTTCTCGAATAAATGCTTCAATATTGGCTTATAGTGCGTCAATCGTTGCGGGCTTGTACCTATAGACATGAGCCTTAACATGGCCTCACAAAAAATAATCTAAAGGATTATTTTTTAGCGCTCGCCATTCACAGTAACATTCCTGCCTTCGTCGTCTTTGAAAAAGTACAGTCCAATGATGCCAACGACCCATAATCCACACCAAACAGTGCATTTTTGGGGATGCATTGACAGTTCTTGCAATGCTTCTGGCTGCTCTTCACACCACATATGACAATTCTGCTTGTTCACGTATCCATTCAACCAGAAATGAGCTTCGTTGCTGAACACAATTTTCCGATAAAAAAGTGGATCTCATCCAATTTTGCCAACGCCCATTCACCAAAAGTTAGCCGTTGTGGTAGGTTGTGTGGCTTCAATTCTTGCACCAGCTGTATTTTAAAAGGTCTTACACCCAAATCCTTCCAAAAAATTTTTTCCAAAAAAGTGGAGTAACAGGCCCAATTGCTGCGAATGGCGCCGAATCGACAATTCACGGTCAGCAACAACACTGGCGGATACAGCTCCGATATTTTTCTCTGTCCGCTTTTTTCGTATACGTGATGTTGATTAATATCCAGAAATGTAAATTTGTTGCGAAATTTTGTCACAAAATTTCGAATAGCCGCCTCAAAAGGTCGCCCAAACTGACCATAAAATGGAAGAAGAGTAGGATGCACTTTTTTAACCGAGCATCCATTTTGATAGAAAATTCAATAATCTGCAAACGTTGTTCGCTTGTAAGTCGATTCATCGTGAAATTAAAGACCAAACTCAACATGTTTAACAGTAACATATTACTCGAAAACAGCTGTGCTGCTGAAAACAGTGTTGCCATAAAAAAAGTCGCTAAAAATCACCCTTTACATGTAAAGTTCGTATTCACATGACTCATTTGCTTTAGGCATGAGCAGAACTTTTAATAGTTCTTTTGAACTGCTAAGATCGAACTGCATATATTTGTTATACTTCCAGTTGCTTCTCTATGATTATTATGGTTTCAGTTGGTTCCAAGGACATGATTTGGCCAGTTCCTGTAGGCGTTATTTGAGCTTGTTCGTGTTCTGGGGTTTAAGACAAGAATGAAGGTTCTTGTGGACAAGAAATTCAACCGAAGTTTGAAATAATAAAGAGCAATATATGGTTCTTTATTATTTCATCCAACGAAGTGGTCCCCAGAGACTACTTCGGGTTGTTTGTGTCAAAAATGTATGGGAAATGGTGTAGAATGAGTTCGTGACTATCCACATGTTTTTCTAGATGGTAGTTATACTATCCAATAAAGCTTTTGGACAAAAAAGATTGATTGAAAGAGATTGGTAACTTTAATTCAAAATTGACACGAAGAGACAAGAAGAACTTACGACAAATAAAACCTATCCAAGTTTAGAGAACTGATATAAGCCTTGTTAGAAGCCAGCCATTGAATTCCATCACCAAAATATTCCAATGGCGGCATTTAGAGCTCGTCAAATTTAATGTACAGTGGAATCTCGTTTATCCAGCACTCAAAAGACAAAAGAGATAGTTCCGAATATTAGAAAATTCATCGATTTCTATGAGCAACAAGATGAAGCTAACAGTACAAAAATATGCTTCTCCGCCGTTTACTTGTTTTGGCTCAAAAGAAATCCGAAACTACCGTCAGCCCATCATTTTTAACAGCATTTGTTAATAAAAACAATTGCAATATTTATACATCATCTGAATAAACTGGTATGTTGTCTATAAAGATGCGAATACGTCTTTTATTTATGCTGTTAACAGCTGATTTCGTTAAACCTGCGTTTTTCGTTATCCGGCAAAGACTTGGTGCCATGATCACCAGATAAACGAGGTTCTACTGTATGTACATGGAATTACTGTTTAAAATGTGTTTTTATTCATCTCTTAAAAATTCACATATGCAGTTTAGAACCTGTGAGACAAAATGCGTTAACTGTGTTGAATTGTTTCAAAGGTGATTTTTTTAATTTTGAAAATTCAAAATATATTTTTTCGGTGTTTAATTAGTTTTATGAAGCTATTAATATCAACAATTAAAAATTTATCACAAAGGTTACTTCATATGCATATAAAATTAAATACAAAATTTAACTCATTTTTAAAATTGAATAAAATAACAGAATACAAAAACACATATCAGCTGGAAAAAAATAAGATCTTTCAATTGCTAGTATTTTTGAAACTAAAATATAAAAAATCGTTAAACACATACATATTTTCTAACAACATAAAAATTTAATACATTTCTGGAATCAATGTTCGATTTAAGAGTAATAAAAATATAAATTTGTTTTAATTTATGTGTTGAACATGAAATTGACAGCAACTACGTGATAGAAAGTTTAGAGAACGTGTGAAGAAAATATTATCTCATGACAAAGGATGAAATCACAAGGGGAGAAATTTAATTTTGATCTATGCTGGGTTTAAAAATTTTTATTTTTTATAGAGTTAATACCGAGAATTTTGTACGGTTTTTAAATTGTTAATTTTTAAGTTTTATCAAATAAAACTGAAACTTGCATCAAAGTGAATGGAGTTGTTTGGCGTAGCAGAATTGCATTTTTGACTACCTAACAGTTAATTTTAAAAGAAAATCAAGCTTAAAAATTAATTCCTGAAAGTAAAGTATTTGAACACTGTCGAAAGACATGAGAACTCAAAAATTTCTTTAATGAACTTGACTTTTGCATTTACAAAAATATAAATCCAAAAATGTTAAATCATTTTCCTTTAAACAACACTTTATATAAAACAACAACAAAATTTAAATTAGATATATCTTGTTTTAACAAGTAGATTCACCTTAAAAAATACCATCAAATCTCGTGAGGCTATTTATCATATGTTATGAAAATGTGAAGTTTTTTGATGTTATACTCAAGGAATTGATTAAAAATCAAATCTCATTAAGAGGGTCTCCAGTACAAAAAAAAAAATTCTAGTTAATGCAAGAAATCAATTCAGGGAACGCCAAAGTTGGTTTAGACCAAAAAAAAAAAGAATATCGGATCCAAGATTTTTTTATACACTTTTCTTTACTCCAAATATCGAGTCAGACATTCGACACAGTCTAATATATATGGCTGTATGCATATTATGTGATGGGTTTGCTATAATTGATATGAAATCATGGGTACGGTGTGGTGGTTTTAGAGCAGTTTCAACACGTATGTTTGGGTTTGTTTCTTCGGTGCCCGTGCATTTTCTGAAAGTTCAACCTCTTATGAGAACGAAAATACCTTAAGACCCAAAAATATTTGCACTCTAGATATTGCTGAAATCGTTTTAAGGTCATTTAGGAGCTATATTGGACTCACACCATTTTAAAAAAATCTATATAATTAATAGGCTAAGGTTTTTTTTGTGACTTCAACTCCTCCCAGACCAATAGACCGATTCTATCGATTTAAATGTCATTAAATCAGGTTTAGGCTGTATATGTGCAAACCACTTTTAAAAATTGTGATTTCACTTCAGGGGGTTCCCAACCTTTTAAAACAGAAATAAAATTTTTGTACAAAAATCCGTTATTTTATCGATTTGAAATTTAGTTTGAGAAGAGCTTATAAATTGATCGAATTTTAATTTTTTTCAAAACTAGAAATTTGTAACCAAAATTATCTTTTATGCATTCCTCAAATGTCAATTGTCCGAAAAATGCAGTTCCAAAATAAAAAATTCCACTTTCCGAGCAAACAACTCAGTCAAATTTCAACGGTTTTCAAAATTTTTTTGTTTTTCTAAATTTTTGTTCAATTTTCTTTGAAATGTGTTGACAATTACAGTAATTATCTTACCAAATGTATTTTTAATGAATTTTCTTAATATTTTCTTTAGTTGTTTAACGTGTATTTTTATCAAACGCCAAGACGGAGAAAAAAACTCTCTGAAATTTAAAGTTCTCTATTTGGAAGCGAATATCTCTGCCACTTTTTAAAAAATTTAATTTATTTCTTTTTTGTATTTAATTGCAATTAATTGACTTTAAAATAATAACAAAGTTTTTACCGTTACTTTATTATTTATATTTTAATCATTGCCTTTAAAAAGAGTCCAATAAAATGAATGTTTCCTCAAAAAATGTATTAAAAATTGTTTTTGTTGTAAAAATAAAAAAATTTAAAATTTGCATTTTTGATTTTCTTTCATTTTATAAAGTTTATTTAAGACGAATTTGTTTTTGTTTGACAGAAAAATTAATAAATACTATGTGTCATCGAAAAAACAAGGCTACCCCCTATGGTTTTTTGCTCGAATTTTTTTTTTTTTAAAATGTTGTTCTTATAATTTTAAATCTTCAACAAGCTTCAAAAACAATATATTTGAAAAAAATTTCATTATAGCTACAACCAATTAAAAGTTATAGCCACGAATCTGTTTTAATCATCCTGCTTATCTATGTATATAATTAATAGGCTAAGGTTTTTTTTGTGACTTCAACTCCTCCCAGACCAATGGACCGATTCTATCGATTTAGATGTCATTAAATCAGGTTTAGGCTGTATATGTGCAAACCACTTTTAAAAATTGTGATTTCACTTCAGGGGGTTCCCAACCTTTTAAAACAGAAATAAAATTTTTGTATAAAAATCCGTTATTTTATCGATTTGAAATTTAGTTTGAGAAGAGCTTATGAATTGATCGAGTTTTAATTTTTTTCAAGACTAGAAATTTGTAACCAAAATTATCTTTTATGCATTCCTCAAATGTCAATTGTCCGAAAAATGCAGTTCCAAAATAAAAAATTCCACTTTCCGAGCAAACAACTCAGTCAAATTTCAACGGTTTTCAAAAAAAACCGTTTTTTTTGGGTTTTTTGGTGTTTTTTCATCTAAATGTGTCATAAATCGATGTTGTAGGTGTTCTGTAAGTACCTTTTATTAATTTCTGAAATATCTCTTAGTATTATGTCTTAAATTTATTTTTCACTACGTTTTTTTTTTAATTAGTGAGTTTTATAGCTGGAAGAGTTAAGCTGCGATGTTTTCGAATAATTATAATGTTGTCTCAGTAGTAATATAAGTGTAAGTCCATTTTCGTATTTTGAATGTTACATTAAAAAATTTAGTGTCAGATCATACGTTTCAAGTCAAACCATTCAGATAATGATCTTTTATATTATTATTGAGACTGAATATGTCGTTATTGAGTATAATAACTTCTTGAATAGAATATCATATATTAAACGTATATAATGTTTCTAACAGTTAATTTTTATTGAATTGCTCGAATTCGGGCAACAGGTTTACTAGTAGTATTTTAAATAATAACTTTCACTATTTAATCACTAATCTTATCAAATAATCTAATAAATCTATTCTTTTTTGAAAAAAAAAAATACCAAGGCAGATGCAATATGATTGAGTAAATAAATTAATAATGAAACAAGTAAAGAAAGCCTAAAGTCGGGCTAGGCCGACTATGAAATACCCTAAACCCACTTTTCAAAACCAAAAAAAAAATGTATTTTTTATTAAGTTTTATTCTTGTAGCTCACAGTTAATGCCTTTATTGTGCTTTCGCTATGGGAGGTGGGCGTGTTCATGGACGGATTACTCCCAATTTTGGAACACACCTTAGTTTTGGTATAAAATACATACATGCCGAATTTAATTTCTCTATGACAAACATAACTTTATTTATTGAGTTTATAAACTTTTTGGGGTTGTATGGGAGGTAGGCGTATCCGTAAGCGGATGACGTCCATTTTTCAAAACCATCTTTGTTTTGTCATAAAAACATACATGCCAAATTTTAGCTCTGTAGGTTAAACAGAGGCTTATTTATTGCGTTTTAAATTTTTGGGTTGTATGTGAGGTGGGCGTGTCCGTGAGTGGATGACGTCCATTTTTCGAACACATCTTTGTGTTGATACAAAACACACACATATCAAATTTAATTGTTGAAGGCTAATTATGAGCTAAGTTATGCAGTTTTCAGTTGTCGCGTTGTATGGGAGGTGGGCGTTTCCGTCGGCGGATGATGTCCATGTTTCAACACCATCTTTTTTTTGTTATGAAAAACACGTGTGCCAAATTTTGTTTCTGTAAGTTAAACAGAGGCTTATTTATTGTGTTTTCAATATTTGGGTTGTATGGGAGGTGGGCGTCTCCGTGGGCGGACAACGTCCATTTTTCGAAAACATCTTTGTGTTGATATAAAACACACACATATCAAATTTAATTGTTGAAGGCTAATTATGAGCTAAGTTATGCAGTTTTCAGTAGTCGCGTTGTATGGGAGGTAGGCGTGTCCGAGAGCGGATGATATCCATTTTTTAACACCATCTTTTTCTTGTCATAAAAAAAATACATGCTACATTTTAGCTCTGTAGGCTTAACAGAGGCTTATTTATTGCGTTTTCAATTTTTGTGTTGTATGGGAGGTGGGCATGTCCGTGAGCGGTTGATCTCCATTTTTCGAAAACATCTTTCTGTTTATACAAAACACATACACACAAAATTTAATTTTTGTAAAAATTTGATTTTTTAAATGAAAATGTTCTTTGGGGAATTTAAGCAGAATGGCTTAAAAACTTGTTTTAATTCTTGTAATTTTTTTCCAAAATCTATCATATTGTTGTTGAAATATTAATGAAGGAAATTTTATATAAAATAACATAAAGTTAAAACATATTTGAAAAATTGTTTCAAACATTATGGAAAATACGGTCAAATTTCAAAATTGTTAACCAAAAATTTCAAATTTCAAATTTAGACTTAAATATCTCAGAGAAGAAACCCGACATACAAATGGTTAATACAATATTAGATAGCATATTTAATTATCTGTCAGATGACATACAAATTATTACTTTACATGGAACAGTTTAGTTTCTAGATAAGAAAAACTGGATCAAAGTCTAAAAAATACAAATCACCCTGTATCTCAAAAATTCGAACTATTAGGGAAAAACTGAGTATAGGCGTAGAAGCAGCGTAAACAGATCTTATAGAAAAGTAGTTCAGGTCTCTGGATAAGAAACCTTGTAGACTAGTGTTATTTAAGCAACAAAATTAATAGTTTCATAGAAAACCCTATTTTAGTATAGAGGTAAAAACTTCCTATTCGGGCCAAAATGGGTTAATCAAATTATTTTTTCATATTGTCTAATAAATTAAAAACAAATACACGAATATCTATTTATTAAAGCATTACATAGCTTGGAATTAAAAAAATTTCAACTATTCTGAATAACAAGAGAAAATAATTTTAGCGAATTATAAATAAATAATTTTAACTTAAATACGAATAATTTTATTCAATAGTGAATTTGAAATTCATAGCATGCATCTTGTTGTAGTTTTTCAATAAGAATTCTAAATATGGCTGCAGTTATCACAGCTTAACAAAAATGTTTTTATTCCAAGTCTAGCTACAAGACGCTAAATTTATTTTCTTCTTCAACTTTAAGGAGCACAAAAAAAAAATACCCAAAATAACAAACAAAATATTGAAAATTTAATCATCCGTCAAATTGATTTCTTCAATCCTTATAAAATTATTTACAAGAATTCTGCAATCCTAGCAACGGACTAGATTAAAAAAGGAATAACAAAAAAAAATATCTTTCAATTAAAAAACATTGACGAATCCTTAGGTGCACATTTACTTTCATGTTCGAATTCTTTTGCAGTAGTTCATAAATAATACTGTTAAATCGACATATTTCGACTTTTTACTGTTTTCGGCATATTTATTTACGTACATTTTATACCTCTACAATTTTTCACGTTAGGCAATTTTATTATTTTTTCCTCACTCTCTTTTGCTCTCTTTCTAAAATGATTACCATGAAAGAATGGTTTTGCATACATATTTTACACTGAATTCCGTGCTTACTTCATAAAGTTTGCTCCAAGTGCCTTTGGCTGTAGCTGCTTTACGTGTTTTTATTTCCCGTATTTTGGACATGAACGCCAATTTTCGCCATATCCTTGGGGCTTAAGTCGACTTATCTTTGTGTCGCTTGTTTGTAAGTTTTTGCTGCCGTTGCTTTTCTTATTGCTGCTACAGCCACTGATGATGATGATGATGATGATGATGATTGCCATGTTGCTGTGGCTGCAAATGCGGCTGCTTTAACAATGTTGCTCAGAACAGAGATGATGATGATGATGATGATGGTGATGATGTTGATGATGAGGATACTGATGACAAAACTTGCTGATGATGTACATATTGATATTCCACGAAATAAAATGTTTCATTTTGAAATTTTGAATAACTTAAAATTAGATTGAAAGTCATTTTCTCACTCTTTTAGGTTACGTTTAACAGTGCTGAAGTTTAGTATATAAATAAGTATAGCATACCCTTCATGCTATATTCCTTTAAAATGATGTTGTTTTCTTTTCTCATGTACTATTTGGCACACGACTTTGAAATAAATTAACCCAGTTAGCAAGCGAATCGTAATACAATAATAATTTCATGCTCACACATATATAATCATAAATTATTATACCCACACAAACACTAGTAGATGTATATGTGTTTATGTACAGTATTATGGATGTAGGATTGATATTTCTACTGGTTTGAGTGGATTTGGGAGTGTGTATGTGTGTGTTTTCTTTTTGTCCTGTTTTTGAATGGAAATCTTTAATTTTTGCTGATTATTGATTTTCAGTTTTCGTTCTATACATACCTCATCCCCTCACCATCACTTGAGACTTATTTATATGCTTTCGATTTTCACTCAACGAATTTTCATAAGAAAACTTTTTTTCTTTTGTCATGCTTCAATTCGTCTTCACTGAAAGGCAATTTAGCTGATTTAATTAGATTTAGCTCCACAGATAAATGAGTTCATTAAAAAAAAAAAAATATCAAGGTATACATAGGTATAATTTTAGATTTGAGGCTTTGTTCAGTTTCATATTTAATAGCTGTGACGAGATGGAGAATTTAAATAGAAAGCTTCAAGTACTTTAATTATATAAGCTTTGCTAAGGAAATGAGTATCGGAGAATTCAATTTGAGCTAATATCATAAAAAATTCACTTTAATGTTGAGTTTCATAAAAAAAACCGCAAGTTTTTAATTAAATCAAAAACATTTTTACACTCCTTCTCAAAGTGAACTTCATAAATATTATTCACCTTTGAATCAAAGTCCATGAATTGAATTCTTACTTACTTACTTAGATGGCTCTTACAACCATTGGTCGGTTTTGGCCTCGTCTAAGAATTTGCGCCAGCCTCTTTTGTCGTACGCTTGCTGGCGCCAGTTGGTAATTCCAAGCGTTGCCAGGTTATCCAATGCCTGGTCTTTCCAACGGAGATGCGGTCTTCCTCGTCTGCGTTGGCCACCGCTGGGTACCGAATCCAATCATTTTTTCGATGGAACTTCGTCGTTCATTCTCTCGACATGACCTAGCCAGCGAAGCCACTCTATTGCAATACGTTTGACTATATCGATGTCGGCATATAGCTCATACAGCTCTGTCGTATTCGGTACTCGCCATTGACGCAGATTGGACCATAGATCTTGCGAAGGATTTTTCTCTCGTACGCTCCCAAAGTCCTTTCATCAGAGCTGCTCAACGTCCAGGTTTGTGATGCGTATAGTAGGACGGGCATGATTATTGACTTATAGAGCGTCAGTTTTGTTCGTCGAGAGAGAGCTCTGCTTCTCAATTGCCTACTGAGCCCAAAGTAACACCTGTTGGCAAGAGTTATCCTTCGTTTAATCTCAATACTGATATCGTTGGAGGAGTTTATACTGGATCCCAGGTAAACAAAGTCCTTCACTACCTCAAAGGAGGTGTTGTCAACAGTGACGTGGTTTCCAAGACTCTGGGACTGTTTGTTTGTTGACACAAGATACTTCGTTTTATCTGCGTTCACCGCAAGACCCATTCGACTTGACTCTTTTTCTAGCCTGGAGAATGCTGCACTGACTGCACGCCAGCAGCATAACACTCTTATAGAAAATTGTGCTGCTGCGTCTCAGGTCAGCAGCTTGGATTATCTTCTTCATTAATATATTAAAGAAGTCGCACGAAAAGGAATCACCTTGCCTGAAACCTCGCTTGGTATCGAACGGAAGGGAGAGGTCCTTCCCGATTTTCACTGCGCTGCTGGTGTTGTACAGTGTCATCCTGCAAAGACGTATTAGCTTCGCAGGAATACCAAATTCAGTCATGATGGAGTATAGGTGACTCCTTATTGGACTGTCGAAGGCGGCTTTGAAATCGACAAAAAGATGGTGTGTATCGATTTGTTTTTCGAGGGTCTTTTCCAAGATTTGTCGGAGCGTGAAGATCTGGTCAATGGTGGACTTTCCAGGTCTAAAGCCACACTGATAAGGTCCAATCAGTTGGTTGACGATGGGCTTTATTTAGTCTTTCACACAATACGCTCGACAGGGCCTTATATGCGATATTAAGAAGGCTAATCCCACGGTAGTTGGCGCAAATGGTGGGATCGCCTTTCTTGTGGATTGGGCGAAGCACACTGAGGTTCCAATCATCTGGAATGCATTCTTCCGAGAAGTCTGTGAATGCATTTAAACAGAGCTTCGCCACCGGTCTTAAACAGCTCAGCCGGTAGGCCATCGGGTTCTGCGGCTTTGTTGTTTTTAAGCCGAGCTATAGCTGTTAAGACCTCGTTTTAGCCGGGCAGCGGAACTTCAACGCTGTCATCCATAATTGGGGTTTCCGGGATATCATCTCCACTGGCGGGATTGTTGTCAGCGTCGCCATATAGAAGACTAGAGAAGTTCTCCCTCCATAACATCAGTGCACTCTGGATATCTGTCACTAGATTCCCATTCTCATACTTGCAGGACTCCGGTTCCGGTCTTAAATTCATCGGCCAGGCATCTTATTTTTTCGAAAAATTTTCGAGTCTCATTCCTGTCGTCATGCATCTCAATTTTTTTGCACTCACGCATTTCCGCCTCTCGTTTCTTGCGCCTGAAAATGCGTCTCTCTTCCCTCCTCTTCTCTCGGTATCGCTCCATAACAGCACACGTTACAACCGACTGCAGGGTTTCTTTGTAGGCGGCGTCCTTCTCTGCAGTGGCGTCACGACACTCCTGGTCGTGCCACTGGTTTCGGTGAGGGCGGTGGTACCCTATCACCTCTTCAGCAGCCGTACGCATAGAGTGGGATATGTGCGTCCACTGTCCGCATATATCGTCGATCAGAGGAGTGCTTTCTTGAAGCAGGAGTGAGAGTCGAGTAGCGAAGGCTTCGGCCGTCCGTTTTGACTGCAGCTTGTCGACGTCTAGCTTTCTTTGTGTAGGATTGTGAGCATTCTTAGCTGCGCACAGACGTGTGCGGATCTTGGCTGCGACAAGATAATGATCGGAGTCTATGTTAGCACCACGGATCGTGCGTACGTCTAGTACACTGGAAGAGTGCCTTGCGTCAATCAAAACGTGATCAATTTGGTTTCATGTTTTTTGACCAGGGGTCAGCCAGGTGGCCTTATGAATATTGATATGCTTGAATCTAGTGCTACTAACGACCATATTTCGTGCTGCGGCGAAGTCAATCAACCTCATTCCGTTATCGGATGTGTTGTCGTGGAAGCTGAACTTTCCGACTGTTGGACCAAATATGTTTTCCTTACCCACCTTGGCGTTAAAGTCACCAAGCAGGATTTTTAAGTCATGACGGGGCAGCGCTCGTATGCGTCTTCAAAGCGCTCGTAAAAACTTTCTTTGGTCTCGTCATCTTTTTCTTCTGTCGGAGCGTGCGCACATATTAGGCTTATGTTAAAAAATTTTGCCTTAAAGCGGATTATGGCAAGTCGTTCGTTCACAGGAGTGAATCACAGGACATGATGCCGTATTCTCTTGCCAACTACAAATCCGCATCCAAACTCGTGCATCTCCGCATGACCGCTTTAGTATATATCACAGGATGCTTGCCGTAAGCAACCCTGTCCCTTCCATCGCATTTCTTGGATTGCAGTGATATCAGCATTATATCTTTCCAAGATATCAATCAGTTGGATAGAAGCATCATCCCAATTTAGGGTTCGGACATTCCAGGTGCATATTCGTAAATCATTATCAGTTTTTCGTTTGCGGTAGTCGTCATCAGATTTGGGCATCATTCTTTCACTTATTCTTTTACGTTTCATTGAAATCTTTTTTTATGTAGTGGGCTTCAAACCAAACGCACAACCTTTGCTGGATGGTCAAAGGGAAAGCCCGCCGCTCAAATTAGCCGCCAAAGTTAATCGGGCGATAGTTTTTGACGTTTCCAGGAGACACCACGCGGAGGTTTTGAGTCGACTTGAGACGATTTCGACATGGATAATGCTGGCCTCGCCAAGTTGAGGCAGTCAGACACGTTGCCATGTGAAGATCGCCCCCTTGTCTCCCAATTGAATTCAGTATTGATTAAAAACTTGCACTAATTAGTCTAACCTTTTAAAATTCATCTCAGCGTGAAGTAGCTTGTGCGAAATATTCTTGATGAAACTGTTATAATGAAACTAATTACACAGTGCTGTCAGAAATTAGTTACGGCGATTGAATTTTATTTTCGTATTATACATGGTTCTAGTCTAGATTAAGAGGTATGGGGCCTGAAAATCCGAGTAGAGAACTTTAATTTCGCCTGAAAATTGCAAGAAAGTGGTTCCTACTGCACATGTGACAATTGAAAACCAAAGTTAGATACAACTACGAGGAACATTCGAATTTGATTTTGCAAACTTGAATCTCAATTTATTTAAGCGACTTTTTTTATCAATGTGGCACAAACCTACGAAAGAGGTTTTGTGAAATGTTCATCTTTGAAAAACAGTATTTGTTCCAAAACAGCTATTAACCGTCTGAGATTTGATTTTCAAGTGATGACTCATTTAAATTAGATGTCATGACAATATCAAATTTTTTATTGTACATTCTTCACGTAACTTAATATTTTACATTGAAAATGGTCACTTCACAAATTTGATGACGGAAAAATGACAAATTTGTAAAAACCTTCATCCAGAATCAGTCAACAAATAAGTTGGTAGGAATATTTTGCTTTGGAAGCTATATCAATATTTAATCTCAATCACTAATTTCTTAATGCACTGTGTTATTTCATAAAATCAAATTTCGGTAATTAAATAGAAGTTGTTACTTAAATACACTTTGTTTTGATTCTGTCAAAAGAAATAAAATGAAAGATAACTTAAATTTTAATCAGTGTGGCTATTATTAACAAGAGGATCATTATTCAAAATTCAAGGATAACAGGTGTGTGAAATACATTGGTGCATTATATATAATGTGACCAATCGTTCCGAAAAAATCGGAATCATTCCGAAATTAAAAGGCAAGTTCCGTTGTTCTGAAGATAAGCATTCGGAATTCCGAAATTTGTTCGGTCCATTCCGAAATATACCAAAATTTTCCTCAGATCAACAAAAAACAAAATATTATAATTAAGTCAAACAAAAAAAATGCCGTCCAACTGGCGATAAATGGCATAATCTTGCAAGGTGGCAACTCATCTTATGGATGAGTCAATTGATTTGTGAACGCAGATTGTTATATATTTTTCTTTTTTCTTCTAACTTCGGTAGAAAAGGGATAGCCTTATGTCCTGCCTATGTCAAATTAAAGACAAAAACTTCCCCGGTTTCATGCGATCCAACAATAATTAAAAGCTTTGAGGCAAATCCCCACTTTTAATATTTTAAAATGACAGCTTTGTCTTGTGTTTGCCAGGCACTTCAGCGAGTGTTCGCTTTCATTAAAAAAATTTGGACCATCGAGAAGACACAACTGCAAATCAATACGCTGAAAAATATATTGTAAGCTGATTTGTTTCATTTATAACAAAACTAATTATAATTCAATTCCACAATATAAATAATTTAGATTCGTCAAGTACAACTTGCAGGTTTCATGCTTGGAATTCTTTGAATTGCTGAAATCAATTTGCAGAAATCGCTAACAAAGAAAAATACACCTTTTAAATGAAAAATGAAACCGATGCCAATCCTAAAGGGTCAGCCATCTAACGGTTTTTTTGTCAACTAGTGCTTATTTCGTGAATGGTAACACTTAGCACATGTCTGATTTGACAGATAATTAGTTTTATCCTTCCGCTGAACGAATATGGTTGTGTATTCGCTTGAACAACGCTGAGAAATATTGCGACATTACTTTAAAAATCATGGTAATGTTGCAGACTGTGTGCGAAAAATTCGTACGGATTTTGGAAAAACAGAAGCACCGTCAGCTCCGTATGTTCGTTATCTTGTGAAAAAAGTGAAAGAAACTGGCATCCCCATCGATAAACCAAAGCGCGAAAAGCCAAAAACAGTGCGTACACCCTAGAATATTGCTGCTGTGGCAGAAAATGTGCGTGAAGCGGCATCAACATCAATTCACCGTCGTTCTCAACAATCGAACATTTCGGAGACATCATTGAGATGAATTTTGCATAAAGACCTTGGTATGACGCCATACAAAGTCCAGGTGGTTCAGGAGTTGAAGTCAACTGACCATCCAATGCGTTTTCGCTTCGCTAAGTGGAGCTGCGATCGACTTACAGAAGATGCCGATTTTGCCAAAAATATCATCTTTTCAGATGAAGCTCATTTTGATCTTGGCGGGTATGTTAACAAGCAAAATTGTCGCATTTGGGGCACAGAAAACCCGCACGCATACATTAAAAAGCCGATGCACCCAAAACGAGTCACTGTTTGGTGCGGATTTTGGTCCAGAGGCATAATTGGGCTATTTTTCTTCGAAAATGAGCAAGGAGTGGCCGTTATAGCCAATGGCCATTTTTATCGGGCCATGTTGAACGAATTTTTGTTCACAAAAATTGAAGAGGAGGATATTGGCAACATTTGGTTATAACAAGATGGCGCTATGTGCCACACAGCCGAAGCTACACTCGATGTTTCGATGTATCAGCCGCAGAGCTGATGTCGTTTGTCTACCTCGGAGCTGCGATTTGACACCGTTGGACTATTATTTGTGGGGTACCCTCAAAGAAAAGTGTTACGCCGACAAGCCAGAGACAATTGACGCTTTAAAGGACAATATTCGTGAAGCCATTGGTGAAATACAGCTGCACACAATCGATAATGTGCTTAAATATTGGACCGATCGTGTAGACTACTGCATGGCCAGCCGAGGCAGCCATTTGAATGAAATCATATTCCATTATTAACCGGAAGGACTGTACAATGTACATTCAATTAAAAAAATAAATTTGAGAAAATATTCAGTAGTTTTTTTTTATAGCATTTTCAAAAAAAAAGTTATTTGGCGGACCCTTTAGTACTAGTACTTCTTCTTCAAATATTGGTTTGTCAAACACAGAAAATTGTGGATTTTAATGGTTTATAGTTTTGTACTTGCTCTATTTTTCAAATTGTCTTTCATCCATCGATATATGTTTTTTTTAAACTATGTTAAAAGCACAAAAGTTGTCAAATTAACTAATTGCATATCATTCCGAAATTTCGAACCAGATTTCGGAATCCATTCCGAAATTTCACCAAAAGTAGTTGGTCACATTAATTATATAGGTTAATCAAATCTTAACCCTTTAATGGACACATGGTTTTTCAAAAATTCCGATTGTAGTTTCGCGTTTAAAATATATTGAATGTTTAGGTTTTGCTGAAAACAAAAAAAATTATATGCTTTCTTGATTTCAATTCCTTGAATAGGCTTTTCTGATCAATACTTTTTTATGCAATTAAATCAAAAATTCAATTCATATTTTTTTCCCAACGTTTCGTTGATTGTTTGTCAGCATCTTCAGGGGATATCGTGAATGTAGAATTTTAAACTTATAACATTGAACTTGAGAAAAATGTAAACATTAAACATTCAAAATAATGATTTTATTTTAAGAAAACAAATTGGTCTAAAAACTCTTATTTTGTTACACCACTTGTCAACACTGTTTTACTGATGTAAAACGATAGCGTAGCTCGCGCTTTTGAATTGAATTTTTGATTTAATTGCATAAAAAAAGTATTGATCAGAAAAGCCTACACTGAGGAAACGAATTGGTTGGGGCAACAAAAAAAATGCCCAACCGCATTTTCGAAGTTGCTGCAACCTGAAATCTGAAGTTATTGCAGCATACATTTTGTCAGCGATGAATGCTTTTGATGTTGTATGAACTAACTATTGAAAATCAGAACCAAATCATGCCCTACTCATAACTTAAAATCGAATCTTACAACTTACCATTCTCTTGATATGATAGATAGTTGATTGGTACAACATAAATCTGAATTTGCCACATACTGAACATAAATTTGAATTCGTCTGTCAAATTGTTCCGTTAGTTTTCCATCCGACTTTGTCGTCCAATATGTTAGACCATGCGAAAGCCCCTATTCAATTCTTCGTTTATATAGCGCAGTTCAATATAGTAGAAAAATAAAAGCAAGGTTTGCAGATATTTTGCATTGACATTTAATGAAGTTGAACTTGAATCAAATTTTTAATACTGATGGTATTTTTTATTAACAATTAGTTGTGCAAAAAATTATTCGGTTGTTAAATTCAATATTCAATTGAGGGAATCAATTATTTGGTCATTTATTTCCAGTATTTTCAAGGACGACTTGAAAAATGAGTCGATTCTGTTACATCAAACATATTCTTATATGGATGAACGAATATTTCTGGTTTCTACAAAATTTTGATTCTGAATAACGAATTCAGTTTATAACAACCGAAAAATGTTTATAGCAACTATTTTTCGAAACACCCAACCAAAAATTTTGGACCTACAGCTAATCTGTTTTGAGAGTGTATTCAAGGAATTGAAATCAAGAAAGCATATGACTTAAACTGATCTACAAAAATAACATAATAAAAAAAATTATAGTTAGTCGACATACACCGACGTGCCCAATTTTGAGATATTTTGTTTTGTGATAGGAACAAAAATGTTTAAGCACGAACTTTTCTGTATGTCAGCATGTCCATTAAAGGGTTAATATATAATAAACAAGCGACATGCCTCGTTATAATTTATCAGTCATTTTGGAACTTTATTGAACTTTAACCATTTTGAATAATGTAGCGTACAAACCGAAGCAGGTATCGAGTGTACTTTGATGGAAAACCATTTATAATAATCTAGGTTTTTAGCAGATAAGGTATGACAGTTCCAGACCAAAATCACGTGTATTTTTAAAGGGGGGGTCTAAATTCACCAAAAATTAGTTATTTTGATGACTCCTGTTTTGTGTTTTTTTGTGGTCTTGGTCCTGGTCCTGGTCCTGGTCTTGGTCCTGGTCCTGGTCTTGGTTCTGATCTGATCCTGGTTCTGATCAGATGGTTACCAGCTGATTACTATG
Organism: Tetanocera ferruginea; assembly: GCA_958299015.1. NCBI lineage: Eukaryota > Metazoa > Arthropoda > Insecta > Diptera > Sciomyzidae > Tetanocera > Tetanocera ferruginea. The sequence continues at coordinate 79,588,480 of OY282642.1, forward strand.
GATCAGGATCAGATAAGGACCAGGATCAGGACCAAGACCAGAACCAGGACCAGGATCAGAATTAGAACCAGGACCAGGACCAAGACCAGGACCACAAAAAAACCACAAAACATGAGTTTTAAAAATACAGGTGTTTTGGTCTAGAACTCTCACACCTTATCTACTCTGCCCATATGGCAGCCTATTATGGAGTATATGGAGTTTGAACAACAATTAGAAGATATTTCTGTTTTGTTTTAGATATAGATATTTGTTTTAGTATTTTAATCAGGGACCGTACCGGTTATGGTTTTTATCGAAGTTATTTTTCCGACAAAAATAAAAGTTATTTTGTGCCTTATATTTTTACGGGCGAACATAACAGTTACTTTTGACTTTTATTTTATCGGTCGGAAATAACAGTTATTTTTTGCCTTTTATTTTTTCGGTCAATAATATCAGGCAATTTGTGTTTTTTCAAAGGCTGTTTTACCGACTAAAAAACTAATGGTACTATTATTTGGGTCTCATCGGTGTGCACAATTTAAATATGGCATCAATAGTTTTTTAATTGGTCAAGCGGTCTTTAAAAAAATACAAAGTGCCTGATATTTTTGACCGAAAAAATAAAAGCCACAAAATAACTGTTATTTTTGACCGATAAAATAAAAGTCAAAAGTAACGGTTATATTTGTCCGAAAAAAATAAAAGGCAAAAAATAACAGTTAATTTTTAACTTTTATAGAATCAGTCGAAAATTTAAAAGGCACTTAATATTCATGAAGCTGAGGCCATTTGTAACATAATGGTGTATTCGAAAAAGTCCTGCGACAATTTTTTCATTGTGTCTTTTTCATTTAGAAATTGAAAAATAACAGTTATTTTCGGTCCCTGATTTTAATGTATTTTTAAATATAAAATGAGGTTAAGGCTATTCCATAGTCGAATTAGACCGAATTTAAAGTTTCCTTACATGTTATTTATTTACTTGCTTAAGCTTAATTAAAGCAATTTTAATACTTAAAGTAAACCCTTAAAACTTATAATTAACGAGGAGTTTCTTCAATTACAATAGATTAAATATATTTATCATATCTTAATTGCTTTCGTGAAAATTAAGGGTTACCATCAGATTATTAATATAATTATAACCTTTTTTTATTGTAAACTTCTAATATTATTAATTTTTGTTGCTACTTCTAATTTCCATCTCAATCTGTGCTATTTAATTTTCTCTTTTATTCTGTCTAAATCTATTTTCTTATCAATCTACAGCGAAAAGAACTGTGTAAGTAAAATTCAAGTAGTACAACTATGCAGGAATAAAATCCTTTGTTTATGCGTTTGTCTTCGATTCTCCATTTATGTCTCTTCCAAATATTTATCATAGTGGCGTTTATAACAAAATACTTGTTGAAATTCTTTGTAAGAGACGGCAGGGCTTAAAAGTTGTTCACTTTAATGCTAGAAGCCTTAATTTTGTGAAGTTGGACTATGATAAATATGTTTTTGAAGACTCATCCGTTGATGTTATATGTGTGTCGGAAACTTGGTTTTGTAGTGATGTTGTAGATTCAGTGCTTTGTCTTAAAAATTTTACATTATTTAGAAATGATAGGGTTGACAGGAGGGGAGGTAGAGTTGCCATTTACTGTCGCAATAACTTGAATGTTCAACTCGTCAGTAAATCCAATGCTGAAAGTGTAGCATATTTAAGCGTCTGTATATCCGATAATATGACAAACAAATTCATATCATGCGTTTATAATCCATGTAAGTCAAACAGCTAAAGCTCATTTTTCTCTAACCTATCGGATCTGTCAATTGATTTTAACTATTTTATTATATGTGGCGATTTTAATGTCAATCTGTTATGTAATGATAGTCTTACAAAAGCAATATATGATAATGTCTCAACTGTCGGTCTGTCAATTGTAAACGATACCATGCCAACGCGTTTCTCGTCTAATGATAGTCCCAGTTTTCTTGACTTTTTTGTAGTGTCTGATTTGTCAAATGTATTTCTGTTCGATCAAATATACTTTTTATCTGATCATGATTTATTGTTTTGCACATTTAATATAAACTTGTCTCGATCTGCTTCATCTCATGTGTTTTCTTTCTATGATTTTAAGTCTATCGACTCACAAGGTCTTCTTCGTGATCTACTATTAACACCCTGGAATGATCTATGGTTCTGTTCAAGTTCTGAAGAAAAATTATGTTTATTCAATAGTCAAATAAATACACTTTTTACGAAGTTTGAATAGGTGTGCCAGGAATGCTTCTATTCTTACTATGAGGCAATCTAAGATAACATATTGTTCTAATGAACTAAAAACATATCTTCCGCCTAAGATTTTGTTGAAATAATTTAAGAGAATTTAGCATCGTTGATAAAGAACTGCTGATTGTCAGATTGACCCCGAAATTTTTAACGATTATTTCTTGTCCAACACCCACTTTTCTCAGAATACTTCACCAAGTTCTTTTGAATTATCAGACCATATTTTGCAGCCATCCTTTCAATTTTCTGTCGTCACGAAGGATCAAGTAGCAACGAAAGTAATGAGAATTAAATCCAACGCTGTTGGTGAAGACGGTATTAACAAAAAATTTATAAAGATGATATTACCTCATATTCTTAGCTCTGTAACACACTTAATTAATCACTGCTTCACTGCATCCTCCTTTCCTGCATCATGGAAAAATGCCTTAGTGATTCCAATCGCAAAAAAAATACAGCTTGTGAGGCCAAGGACTTCAGGCCTGTTAGCATTTTGTCGTGTTTATCTAAAGTTTGCGAAGCCCTTATGGCTGACCATATTTCTACATTTCTAACATCTAATCAGCTTTTGTCTCCACTCCAATCTGGTTTTAGTGCTGGCCATAGCTGCACGACTGCTACTCTAAAAGTACTAGATGATATAAGAGGATTCTATGATGAAGGAAAAGTTACGCTACTTTGCATGCTTGATTTTTCAAAAGCATTTGACACTGTCAGTCATTCTATTCTTTGTCAAAAACTTTATATATTTATTTAAATATATATTATAAAATATTTTTACGGTTTTTGTAACAGTGCAATTCATTTCTCAGTAGTTACCTTAAAGATAGAGTGCAAAGGGTAAAGGTTGGAAATAATTTTTCGCAGCGTAAAATTATAAGCAGTGGTGTGCCCCAGGGTTCGGTTCTTGGTCCTTTGCTATTTTCTAGTTTTGCTAATGACATCTTTCAGTGCTGCAAATACTCGTCAATGCATGCTTATGCCGATGACGTACAAGTGTATTTATCTGGTAGAGTAAATTTAATGGAAGATCTAGTATTTAAATTGAATGAAGACTTAGAAAATGTTTGCCAATGGGCCAAAAAAAACAAACTCCAATTAAATGCTCAGAAAACGTTTATATTACCAATATCAATTTAATGAATGAAAGAATACTATTTCATGATATTCCAGACTTATGTTTAAATGATATGAGGCTTCCGCTCGTTAATAATGTGAAAAGCCTAGGTTTCAGTATCAATTGCTCTCTAACGTGTACTGACCATATTTGTAATGTAATACGTAAAATATATTTCATTTTACGTAATCTAAGAGTATCAGCACAGTTCACACCAATTTCAACTAGACATAAATTAGTAATTCAACTTATTCTATCAGTGATCACTTATGCAGAAGTTGTATACAGCAAGCTTGACTCTAGGTCCCGGCTTAAGTTACAAATAGCATTTAATTATGCAACAATATATGTTTATGGCTTATCCAGGTTTGATCACTTGGCTGAGTTCAAGAACTGCATACTTGGGTGCGATATATTGAATTACCTAAATGCTCGGAATTGTATATTTCTTCACAAACTCATAACAAATAAGACGCCAACATATCTTTATGATAAACTGCAATTTGGTCAGTCGCAAAGAAGTCAAGTGCTGTTCGTGCCTAATTTTAACTTTTTAAACTCAACAAGATTATTTTTTATTAATGCCATCAGATTATGGAATGCACCAACCAGCATTAAATCGATAATCGGAGAAGCAAACTTCAAACAAGTCATGTTAAAGCATTACTCTTAATAAAATTTGCGCAGTTCTTAAATAAAATGAATTCCTCTGTTTTTCTCAATCTCAAATTTATACCCTTCTTTCTATACTTTTCCTCATTTATATCTTAAACTTTACTTATTTGTCTGAACCTATAATTTTGTAATATGATTTTGTATCTAGTTTTAAATATTTTTTTTTATCAATTTAACTTCATAAAATATTTGTTAAAGAATGATAACTTTTGTATTAAACATGTGAAATTTTCTTTGTACCTTAAAAGAACTAAGTTCTTAGTGTACTTACAATAATAAATAAATAAATAATAATAATAATAAAAAGACATTTGAGAGAAAGGACAAGTGACGTTAATATTTAATATTATAAGAAGGATATTTCGGAATCAAGATCTGTTGAGATGAAATCGCGCTTTTATACCAGAATATGTTATAGATTAATATTTACTGACGTTGACTTCAAGGCGATTTTTATGAAACCAACTGTAAAAGCTGATCAGATCGTCTTAAATATTGCGAGAATCAGCGTTAGTTTGTATGCGCAGATAGATTATCATATCAAAATCATACACAGGCACTGATAATAAAGGACACCAGAGGTTCAATGACTCAGAATCGGAGAATCTAAAGATGACATTATAATGGCGTTTTCCGATATGTTATTTAACTCATAATTTAAACAGAGATGGAAAACCAATAACTTTAAGCATAAGAAAAATTAAAGTGTGCGATAGATTTTGTCAAATTTTATACCTTGGACCTTGGCAAGACCGAGATTCGAACCCGGAACCTCTGTGTTGGCAGTCAAGTACGCTAACCCCTATATTGCAGAGGCTCCTAACATTTAAATATGAACAAAAATAATGTTTTCTACGTTAGGATACCTCAAAAACCTGACCTGAATGAGTCACTCTGCGAACCAGCCAACTTTCTTGTATAAATCTATAAAAATAGCAAGGGTTATCATTCCAAAAATTAGAAATCTGAACATATATGAAAAGATTTAAAGGTTATTTTTTTATCCAATTCTCTTCGATTATACTTATACTTACAACATATCAGTGTAACAAGTACTTGTTGTTATTATCAATATTAACTTAATCTAAATATCCAGCAAATAAAACTTCTTATTATAGTAAAAACAAAAAGTTTTTTCTTCTGTACTACTGGAAAACTTTTCAAGCAAACATTTATATGTTAAACAAACAAAATATACAACCACTAAGAAGTTAGAAAAAAACTGCCAACTATTCTTACAGTTATTACAGGGATATATTTCATCATCAACATCATAATCATCATCATCATCAACATCATCACCATCACCATCAACATCACCGTCATAAAGTATCTCACGAATGCAAAGAAATCTTTGTATATTTTTAAGATACTTATTTAAATAACTTTATTTATGAGAAAAGCAATCGAAGTTTACGAAGAAAGCAAATTGAAGCAAACAAAAATTCAAAGACACACAAAACTGACAAAAAGCCAAGGCAACGGATTCGTAGAAAATACTCAATTCGCTGTGGAATTCTTTTCAATCCGAGTTTACCATCTTTTGTCCAAAAATCACAGACGAATGCAAATTGAAAAACGACAAAAATGGTGAAACATGAAAAATTGATAAAATGGATTTCCTCTTTTATGCTTCTTCTCTTACTTGCTCTTTTGCTCTTTTCACTTTTCAGCTGTTCAGTTTCTTTGGTGCTTCTCACACCTCACTCACACTCACTTCTACTCGTACCCGCTCTCATACCAACTTTTGTGTCATAAATAATGAAAAAGTTTTCTTGTCAAGCCATATGAATAAATGAAAAATCGAAATAAATTGAATTCTTGAACCGATGTGAGTGAAACTCTATTTTGAAATATTTGGTCCTTTTCATATTTGATGTCCGATTTTTTGGTTTTTTAGTTTTTTTTCTTCTTACTTTCGTTTCTCAATTCAATTTGGACACAAGTTTGATGGATTGACATGTCAGAATATAAGTTTTATTGGCAAAAAAAAACAAAAACCCACATCATATCATGAATCAAGAGGTAGGTCAGAGAGAAGATAAGTTTGAAGTTCCACTATGCTTGATGTTGCTTAATTGAGCGAAGTGAAAAATCGTGTTGGATGTGATTGGAATTTGTAAATAGATAATATATGATATGTTATTTGATTTGAGTCTTCAAAGTGTTAAAATAAAAGTTGCGATAATTAAGAAAGTTAAGCAGAGAATTTTTCTATATCTAGTAATAAATTGTAGTTCTTCAGAATGCAAACTTAAGATGAGCAAAAACTAAAGATTTTCATGGTACACATACATTAACTAAAGGAATTTTTGAAATTTTTTGTCTTTACAAACTCTTAAGATACCAAAAAAAAAAAAAAAAACGATATATAGTCATTTTCAAATTTGGTTTTTTTAAACACCTGTACAATATGTATTTTTCACGGTATTTACATGCATTTTAACTTAATGGACAATTATTGAGTTCTTGTTTTCATTGATAAATCATATGGTGTGGTTATTAATATGTTAAGCAGACTCTCCAAGACCGTGTAGGCTTTAACAAATTATTTTTTCAAGCAAAAAGAAAATAAATTAATCCTTCTTTGCTTTTTCTTCAATTCAACTCAAATTAGCTCTATCCGGACAAGGTCGGGTACTCTGCTAGTATAATATATTTTTATATATGACGATTGCTGAAAATGAACTTTTGTACTTTAAGAAGTTCATAAATTAATGCAAAATAGATACCTTTTGTAAACTGTAAAAACTTTTAGTGAAAAGTGTTATACAGGATGCATTATTGTTAAATGGAGAAATAACTTAAATTTAGACAAACACATTGTTCGCTAGTTTAAATTAAAGAATGCATAAATTTCATTAATCCTCATGGCACGTGGCATGGCTCAGCAGGCGTGCATTTTTCTATATTATGTATGAACACAGAGTCCCCGAACAATTTATTAAGATGCTAGCAGCTAGCTTCATGACTGACTTTTTTCCATGCCGCTAACTTCACGCTATTAAGTGCATGTTTTTTCCCCTTTTTCGTTACTCTTGGTAGAGCTGTTCGAGCTGATGTTTCTCTACTGCGGACTGCAACAAAAACCAATAAAAGCGCAACACTTGACGCGGCGTAACGAAATCGTTCAAAGTCATTGTTCGCTCCAAACACAGAAACACATACTAACATAGTGCCCATTCGCTGAAATAGTGTCAGTGACTGCACTCAACCCACCCTACCCACCATGGACGCGGGCCAACATGCTTTATCATCATATACATGGCATGAGTGAAAAAATAGCCACCATATTTTTAATGCTTGCTTTGCCACTCCTTCGTTGGAATGTACTTTCGTACTTTGATAACGCTGTTGTCGGTGAAGTGTTGTTGTTGTTGTTGTTGTTGTCAATGTTCTTATGCACTCAACGATGTATATGCTAAGGATTGCATTTTATCAACATCGCTAAGGATTACATATCTTCAATTGTTTTTAGCATTGTTGATGTTTGCAAAAGAAGAAGCAAACAAAAAAAAATTGTGGTATGTTATACATATAAATTTCAATTCAAGCTTTCAATGACATCTTCTCTCATATATCTCATAACTTTTTTTATTAAGAATGTTTTCAGCTGGTAATGCAAACACTGCCAGCCATTCAGAATATTGCATAGTCATCATAACTCGTCATCATTCGTGCAACACTCTCAGTAAAATGTGTATCAACAACAACTCATACCAACACAAAGCCCACGAACTCAGACGACACCGTAACAACGAAGATGCATGCATTAAATTGATTTGAATTAAGAGAAAAGCTGCGGAAACGGAAGTCCACAGAGCCAACCTCACTGTTATCGTGGACTTAAAAATATAATACCTTAAGAAGATCAAATGAGGATTGCTAGGTTGGTATGCGTAAGGAAATGAAAACGTGTATGACGCATGTCTTAATTCATATAAGTGTCAAGTGTGAGGGTGACAGAAACAAACAATACCAACCAGGGATAAAGCCAGAATTTTTCATGCGGCGAATTTCGATAAATATATAAAAAAACAAGTAAATAAAGTCTAAAGTCGTTAAAATTTACAAAAATTTATAAAAATTTCACGTTTTATTCCTGTAGCTCATATGGGCATCTCCCAGTGGCACGGACGCGACATTCGCACGGTTTTAATTACTCGAAAAACAAGAAAGAAGGAAAATAAGCGATATATATAAGTGCTCTAACGCGACGATAGAGTGCTACATTTTATAAAAATATTGGCGAGATTTAGTACAAATTAGTACAAAGTAATAATCAATCATTCAATGAAACGGACGCGACATAAAACAGAAGTTTTTTTAAGCTCGTATAGAAATACGCAAAATTTAGCAAATTTTGAGAACTTTTTTTTATATATAATATACATGTTAATGGAGGTCAAAGGATAACTATTCTTAGTAGACTTATGAAACATAATAATTATCTCTTATCTTTTTTTAAATAGATATAGCACGAATATGGACGCGACATCATGGACGCGACAAATTTTTCCACAGTAGTAAAATACAGTAAAGATGTTCGTTATAAATTTTAATAAAAATACATCATAATAAGTTGAATTCAAGTTACATAGCAGTCATACTAATCAAAATAAAAAAAAAAATAAAGTTATAAGGTTTTAGAGTGCTTTATTTTAATGTTTTTCTTCATTTTTGGTGGACCTTTTTTGGGAGATGCCCATATGTTAATGACTTTATAGTTTTTTCGCTATTGTGGGTTGTATGGGAGAAGGACGTGTTCGTGGACGGATAACGTCCAATTTTTGAATACATCTTAGTATTGGTATACAATTTTATATCTGTAGGTTAAACATAAGCTTATTTATTGAGTTTTAAATTTTTGGGTTGTTTGGAAGGTGGGCGTGTCCTTGGTTGGCTGACATCCATTTTTCCAAACCTCTTCGTTTTGTTATAAAATACAAACGTACCTAATTTTATCTCCTTTACGTAAAACATAATCTTATAATTGCGTTTTTATACCCTAAACCTGAAAGGTCAGGGTATATTAACTCTGTGCAAACGTTTGTAAAGCATAGATCGAAGCGAGACCGGTAAAGAAAAGTGTATATATTCTTGATCAGAGTCACATTGTGTGTAGATTTAGCACTGTCCGTCTATCGGTCCGTCCGTCCGTCTGTGTGTTGTCCGTTAACACAGAATAAGAAGAAGGAGTTGAGATAATTGAATGAAACTTGGTACACAAAGTCACATGAACTCAAGGATCTGCACTATTGAATATTTTTGGAATCCGCATACGGACACGCCTACCTCTCATACAACGCAAAAATTGCAAACGGCATAAATAAGCTAATAATTAGCAACAAAAAAATTAATGAATCGAAAAATGAATGTCATCCGCCTTCAGACACGCCCTCCCATACAACCTTAAAATTGAAAACACAATAAATTAGCCTCTGGTTAGCTTACAGAGAAAAAAATTTGGCAGTTATATTATAACAAAACGAAAATGATTTTGAAAAATGAACATCATCCGCCCATGGACACGCCTACCTTAACGAAATTAAAATACACCCGCGGCCGATTCTTACAAATAATAAAAAAAACTAGTAAGATATATCTTCGATTAAGGTACTATTACAGTGTGTAAAAAATGAAAAATTTTGTTTTTTTTTTTTAGAATCTGGTTCCTTAAGGTCTTAAGAATACGTGTACGAAATTTTAGAAAAAAATAATAAATAAAAAAAAAGATATAACATACATTATATTCGTATGAGCTCATTTTTTCATATATTATCGTTCATAGAAGAAAATCTAATCGCGTTTTTCTCGAAACAAGTTTTTTCGAATTGGTTTCCAAGATATCTCGAGTTCTGCTTGATCGATTTCGATGAAACTTGATTTATTGTGATTTTCATAGACTCTGTTAAGCACTCTACCTATAAAAAGCAGAGAAACTTTTATATTTTGTTTTTTACGGCTAAGAATTTCTGCCAAAAAGAGGGGTTTTTTGTAAAATTTTTTTTCAACGCATGCCATTTTTTTTGTTTGCCTTATTTTTTTATTTGCGTAGGTAGAGTGCTCAACTACAACCTTTTACTGAAGAATGCCTTTTGATTTTTTACTTTCCGACGCCTTGGAAATGCTGGAGACGAGAAACCAACTAACAACCTTTTTTTAAACACGCCAACTTCAACGACCTCTAGAAAATAAACAACAAATACAAAAACAAAAAAAAACATTTTTTTTATATCTTCAACTTTAACTGTACATAATGTAAATAAATTTGAATTGAATAATTTTATAATACTATGTAAAAACAATTAATAAAAAAAGGTGTTATTTTTAATAGCTTCACACTGTAATAGTACCTTAAGCCGAAGTTAAACTACCCCCACGGGCTATTCGCGATGGTACAAAATCTTAAATTGCAGCTCATTTCATATGAGATTTAAAAAAATGTACTATTTTGATGACGTCTAATTCATATCAATTTGTTTTCCATCATAGTTAAGACAAGTCTTTTTATAAAGTTTTTAATTGGGGGCTGTATGGGATGTGGGCGTGTTCTTAAGTGGTTGATGACAATTTTTCTAACACGCCTCAATTTTAATATATTATACACAAGTATCCAATTTCAGGTCTGTTGCTTCAATATTAGCCTATTTATAGAGTTTTCAATATTATTGATTGTATGGAAGGTGGGCGTGTTAATCAATAGATGACGCCCATTTTTCTAACACATCTTAGTTTTATTATAAAAAGAATAAATATCTTATATTACTTTTGTAGCTTCGACAGAAGCCTATTTATATAGTTTTAAATTTTAGGGTTGTATGAGAGGTGGGCGTGTTAGTAGGTGGATGACGCCCATTTTTCTAACACACCTGAGTTTTGTCATAGACTATAAAAATACCGAATTTAAGTTTTATAGCGTAAATATTGGCTTCTTTATGGAGTTTTCATCATTGGGGTCGTATGGGAGGAAGGCGTGGTTTTCATCCGATTGAGCCCAATCTCAAACTTGACCTTAGTTTTTTGAAAAAAAAAGCTTGAATATCGAATTTCAGCACGATAGCTTCAAAATTACGGCTGTAATCGTGTCCACAGACAGACAGACAGACAGACAGACAGACAGACAGACAGACAGACAGACGGACGGACAGACGGACATGGCTAAATCAACTAAGGTGGTGATGCTGAGCAAGAAAATATATAATTTTCCATACCTACCACGCCTCCTTATGAGCGTTACACACGTCGTGACAAAATTAATATACCCCTTACGCAGTACGCGTGGGGGTATAAATTTTTGTAAGCATTCTAAATAATAAAAAATATTTGTAAGCATTTTAATATTTTTTTCATTCGTGGAAAGTAGGCGTGTAAGTGGGTGGTTACTCCCACCTTTCTCAAAAGATTCAGTTTTTATATAAAGCCATACATATTCGATTTAATATTTGTTGTTTAAATTTTCTCCTCTTTATAGATTTTTCAATTTATGAGTTGCGTGGTGAGAGGTGGTTGTGTTCGTGAGCACATGGCGCCCATTTTTCTAACACACCTTAGTTAAAATATAAACAACGCATACACCGAAAATTATTTTTATAGCTTGAATCTGCCCTGCAAACATTTTCAATCGCCTGAGAATTTCCAGCGAATCGCTTGGAAGATTAAACAATCGCCGGCAAGCTCTTCTGAGAGTCTTCCGGGTATCGCCGAATGTAAGCAGCTGAGGCCATAAAAGTAATTCGCCGGGAAGATTCGCCTACGAATCGCCAAGACGAGTCTAAATCGATTCCCCTGGAAGATTCACCGACGAATCACGTGATGAGGCTCAGGCGATTCGCTAGGAAGAGTCGCAAAAGATTCGCAGAGAGAAGTCTTAAGCGACTCACCGGGAAGATTTGCTTACGAATTCACCAGGAATTTGCTCTCGAATCGGCAGAAAGGGTCCAAAGTGATTCACTTACAAGACATGTCAAGACATCGCTTTTAGGGATCGTCAGCGATGTATTGCAAAGTTTCAATTTGTTCCAAGTTTGAACTAGCAGTTCAATGAAGTTGCTTACAAGTTAAATTTTTTGATTAATTTAAACGATTTTTCAGTGCCTGCTTCATAATCCAATGAAAGATTTTGAAAGCTTTTTAAAAAGAGATCTTTTTTTAAATTTGAAGGAAGGAGAGAGATTTTGAATGTTTTTCAATCGCGCATTCATCCCTTCGGTGGTCGAAAAGCGATCCATTTTCCAACGATTGCTGGAAATGAGCTAAGTAAGATTTTGAACATATTTTGTCAATCGCGCATTCATCGCTTCGGCAACCGAAGAGTAATCCATCTTCCAAAGATCCCTCAGGCGAATCGCTAGTGCGTCGCCAAATGATCTAATCTTGTAATCGTCTTGCAAATGTTTGCAGGGTTTTATTGAGTTTTGTATTTTGGGTATGTGTGTGAGATAGGCGTGGCTGTCTCCGATTAGACCCATTTTCGAAATTGATCTTTATTTTTTATAAAGAAGCTCAAATATCGAATTTCATTACGATAGCTTGGAAATTACGACTGTAATCTTGTTATCAAACAGACGGACAGTCCGTCCGTCTGTCCGTCTGTGTGTTGTCCGTATACACAGGATAAGAAGAAGGAGTTGAGATAATTGGATAAAACTTGGTACACATGGTCACATGCACCCAAGGATCTGCATTATTGAATATTTTTGGAATCCGCCCACGAACACGCCTACCTCCCGTACAACGCGAAAATTGAAAACTGCATAATTCAGCTCATAATAAGCCTACAACAATAAAATTTGATGTGTATGTGTTTTATATCAACACAAAGACGTCTCTGAAAAATGGACGTCATCGACTTACGGGCACGCCCACCTCCCATACAACCCAAAAATTGAAAACGCAATAAATAAGCCTGTGTGTAACTAACAGAGCTAAAATTTGGCACATATATTTTTTGTAACAAAAAAAGATGGTTTTGAAAAATGGACATCATCCGCCCAGGGATACGCCTACCTCCCATACAACGAGAAAATTGAAAACTGCATAACTCAGCTCAAAAAAAGCCTACAACAATAAAATTTGATATCTATGTGTTTTATACAAACACAAAGATATCTTCGAAAAATGGACGTCATCCGCTTACGGACACGCCCACCTCCGATACAACCCAAAAATTGAAAACGCAATAAATAAGCCTCCGTTTAACCTACAGAGCTAAAATTTGGTACGTATGTTTTTTATGACAAGACAAAGACATCTTCGAGAAATGGACGTCATCCGCCTACGGGCACGCCTTTTTCCCATACAACCCAAAAAGTTTTAAACTCAATAAATAAGGTTATGTTTGTCATAGGGAAATTGAATTTGGTATGCATGTATTTTATACCAAAACTAAGGTGTGTTCAAAAATTGGAAGTAATCCGTCCATGAACTCGCCCACCTCCCATAGCGAAAGCACAATAAAGGCATTAACTGTGAGCTACAGGAATAAAACTTGGTATGTGTAAATTTTTCATCAACATTTAAATGCATATAAAATATAGTCTTCATCCGCCCTTGGAGACGCCCATTTACAATAAAAAGTTTTTGTTTTTGAATAGTGGGTTTAGGGTATTTCATAGTCGGCCTAGACCGACTTTAGACTTTCTTTACTTGTTTGTTTTTATTTTGGTACATACTGTAATTTATCAAAACCACTGAGAACAAACATAGGTTTTCCCTAAATGTCTTTTTAAGGTACGGCATAACTGCAGTGGTGCAAAGTCCACTGTTTTATTGTTTTGACATTAGTGGTCGATGTGGTGAATCACTTTATCGTATGTAATTATTGTATCATGAGTCGAGGTTTGAAAATTGTGGTAAGTACCAGTTTATGGAATATTTGACGGGAATGTAACAGAAGATAATATTGCTAAAGAGCGGTATTTAGAGCTCGTATTAGCCCTGAATCAATCTGTAGTCTCAATAGAACAGACCTCTCTGAGTCAGACGTCAGTAGACTCTGGACGGATACAGAAACTTCAGAGCTGACTATGCTATATGAATAATCTGAATCTGCAAGCTCTGACTTAAAAAATATGGCAAACTAGTCGAAAACTACAGAAAGGATAAATAAAAAAATAAGTTTTAACATCAAAAGATCTAGGCAGATTTTAATTCCCTTAAAACATTTATTAGTAGAATAGAATAAATATTTGTCTACCTTCGGATTCAACATACGTTATGTGCATCATTCTGAGGTTGCCGACGATGTTGCAGACTTCTGTTATTTGCTTTACGTAAGGCTATATGTATTTCAAATACATTCATATGTATGTATGTTAAAGAGATTAAAATTTGTTTATATTATTCAAATAAGGCTTTTAAAGCAGTTTGTATATGTGTGTGTGATTGTGTGTTTGTGGAAGTCAATGCCATATATGTATACATGCACATATAATATTAAACTTCTTCGGAAAACTTATTGCATTTCAAAAACGTTTCATAAATTATTTATGTTGATTACTTTTTCCTTGAAAATGTTTCTTTTTTTTAATCTCTTTGAAATTGTGCGTGGAATCACTTGTATGAAATTTTAAAAAATAAATTTTAAATCTCAACATATGAAGGATGTCGTGCGACAACACATGAGTTGCGACAGTTTAATGTTCGTGCAGCGAATTCTAATTGCGTTTGTGAACTTTGCGTTATGCTGCCGTAATAAAGTAATAAATTAGTTTAAAATTATAAGGATTTGTAGCTGTTGCTGTTATTTTGTTATTGCTGTGTTGAGGACTCATATGTTGTTAGTGACAAAAGAATGGACGCAGGTGTTTGGCGTTGTTTACGCTGGAATTTTTGCTAAAAATATTCCAACAAATTAAGTAGCAGTCAAAGGATGTTGTCAAGCCTAATGCAATTGTATGTTTTAAAGCATGAACATGGAATAAAGTTCTCGTATTTTTGTTTAATTTGTTGTATATATTTTTCAGCATGATTATCAAAATTAATTTGCTCTAATATCTACGGCTATCTTTCATCTATTTAAATTTCATCACTATAATGTGTGTACGTTTATCTTTACTATTCAATTAAAATTGTTTCCTTTGCATCAATAATAAGCCCGGAACTGCCGACTAGCCGCCATTTTCTGCTTAAAATTGATTTATTTTTAATTAACATTGAAGTGTGCAAAAATAATAAATTAATGTTGAAATTTATGGCTAACGTCAACACACAGCAACTCATACTCAGGCACGCACAGTGGCTACCGCAAGTCCGTCGACTAACATTCACACTTTGCAACATATAAAAAAAAACTTATAAGCATATACACACACACACACAGAGAAGCTCATGCATGTTAGACAACAATAAATTATGTAGCGCGCGCGTTTTAGATATGCAAACATTTCCAAATATTTATCATACACTACATTGTTGCTTGTGTTGTTGTTGTGATTGTTGTTGTTTTTGTTCCTATATTGTTATATCTTTCTAATTGTTTTTATGCAAAACTGGCAGGAAACTGCCGCACAAGCGAGCAAGGACTTAACTTAAAAGTGTGCCACACATTGTTGAGCGTACAGAAAATTGGTAACAACGGGATTGGGCAACGCTGTGGCACAAACATATTAGCGCGATAACGAGTTCGCTTACATATTCGCTAGCATAACAAGTTCAACGGAATAGTGCCATGAGCTGGTGTATTTGTCAATTTTAAAATTTATTTTCAATTTTAAATAACGTTTACTGACAATTTCACTGGCACTTGAACATCGGCGTCGTTCAGCTATTTTAGCCTTATAACCGACCGCTTGCTGTTGCTTTGATGTTTTGACAAATTAAGTGAAAACCGCTTTCACTTATGGCTATCGATGATTGAAAATACTACACGATTACACAGGTCCAACAAAAATTATTGTTGTTGCGTAGCAAAAGGCTATTTCCGAAGTAATTTGCTGCATATAATCTGGAATTCAAGGTCTATGGAAACATGTATACTCGAAAAAATATAACTTTTTGTTACCTTAAGATTTTGCTCAAGATACACAAAATGTTTGTTGTTCTTTTCTTCTTAATACATCAGTTAAAACTACCCTGAGCATTAAGAAAAGGATTTTGCTTAAGATTTTTTCCTCAAATCTTTTTAATACATAAAAGACAAGCGTATAGCTACTACTTACAGAAAATATCGTTGCAGTCTGTGATGGGAAAAAACCCTGTAACCTGAAAAGGTATTCCATGCTGCTGGCGAAACAAAAAATTAAAAACACTCAAGCAAAGAGTTTAGAAGCCCAACATAAAGTTCACTATAAAAACAGTCCAGAGGGTGAGTCGATTTCCAACAACAACTAAATTTTTTCAAGCAAACGAAATGGGAAAGGTTTAAAAAAGTCTACTAAAGGGAGCAAATTGAGGTACTGCAAACCTATCTCTGACGAAGCCGATGTCAAATCATAAGGTTAGGCCTATAGAATGGTAATTGAACAAATTCAATACCAGCAATTTAATCCCCACAAATGTTATGTCCAATAATCTTAAAAACCATTGTGGAGCACCTCAAAGGAAATATGCAGGAAAAATAAATACACCCTTATCACGCACAATGGTGTTATCTCCGTTTAAATAACGCTTATAATACTGATATCATGTACTACATTTTTGTTTCAATATGTTCTCCGTTAAATTCGAAATTTGAAAAACCAAATCATATACTATGCAAAAATTGTAATTTTGACATATTTTTGTGCGGAAGATCTACATTCTGTTATCATCGGCGAAGAGCAAGCAATTTGAACAAAATTGACACGACGCACATAGGTTGAAGAGTCTCCGAAATTCTTTTTTTCATAGTTGCCGATTTGGATAATATTTTGGTATTTTGTTGTCAGATATCTGAATATTATGAATCCGTATATTTATTATTTGTTTGGACAGACATACTTTAAGTTCATATATGTTCACTTATTTAAAATGGCATGCAAATTTACTGTATATTCAATCTTTTGGTACAATCACAGTATTTATTTGGATAAGCTTAATACAAGCAGTTTAAATACTTAAAATAAAAACTTAAAAACTAAAATTTATAATTAACACGGAGATTCTTAATTTACAATTGTATCATATCTTGTACTAGAAGAATACATTAGAGAGGCGGATGAAGTGGTGTTGAAGAGTTAAGGAGGATATTTCGGAATAGTGGTCTGCTCAGATGAAAATCGAATTCGTTGATCAAATTATTGGTTACCCGAAGCATTCTGGTTATGGGTTCACTGCATCCATAGTCGGTGCGATGAAAGTTAAGGTGGAAGAAAGATATAGACCTAAGGTTGCGTGGGTTGGTATTAAAAGATATTAATTGGAGTAGTTCTGAACAGTTAATGGTTCCGCATATAAGTTGATGAATGAAGAGAACATCGGCAGCTACCCTTCGTTTTGCAAGTGTTTGCATGTTAATCAACTTAAGACGGTTGGCATAAGGTGGTAGGTTGAAGCTGTCAGAACCGAAAAGACCACGAAGAGCGAAACGAATGAATCGTCGTTGAACGGCTTCGATTCGTATTGAATGGGTGTTGTAGATTGGAGACCAAACCTGGCTGGCATATTCGAGGATGGGTCTAACAAAGGAAAGATAGAGAGATTTAGTGACGTAAGGATTGGAGAACTCTCTGGACCAGTGCTGCACGAAACCAAGTGTAGAGTTGGCTCTACTAATGATCAGTGTTGCCAGTCTAGCCTTTTTGAGGCTAGATCTAGCCTTTTTGAGGCTAGATCTAGCCTTTTTTTTTTTGTTGCCTAGCCTCGAAAATTACCATCTCGCTTCTAGCCTTTTTTTTAGCCTTTTTTTTTGATTTTTTCTAGCCTTTTCTAGACTTTTTTAATATTTTGCTTAATGATGAAACCCAAATATTTTCTGTTATAGAGAAAGAAAAATCCAGTAACTCTACATGACAAATAACGATAGTTAAAAAACAATGGGAAAAAATTGTAAATCACAAGTGGAATAACTGAAGTCCCACAACTGAATTCTAGTCAAAAGTTAGAGAGTATAAAAATTCTTTGAATGAAGATCCGTTCCAAGAACTTTCAGTTTTGTTTTAAGTTTATATTAAGTACAATGAAATTTGTAAAATAAAGCAAAGATACCGTTTTCAAACTGGCATTCTAAATACGATACGATATGCTCTAAAAAGAAATAACACATGCTGCCATAATTTTGAAATCACATATGATATTATAAGTTTTGCAAATAGTCGCAATTTATATGTAAATTCTGATTCTTCACAGGAGGAAATATTTTTTGAGATGTAGATTTGAAAAATGATAGAGGTTTAATGTTTTTTTACTAACCGAGTCAAGCACTCGAATGAATAATACATGTTTTAAAGATTGAAATAATGAATTTGTTTTTGTTAATAATTTTTATATTAAAAGCTTTTTGGTGCTATTTTTCAACTGTAAGATTTTTATGCTTTTATATATTTGAACGTGAAAGACTGAATTCTATTTAAGGCTCTATTAAAGTTTTTGAACGAAAAAAAAGTAAAATTAAAAGTTTTACTGTTAAGGGACTGTTTGTTTTATGTAATTTTTGATTTTGCATAATAATTATATAATGTCCTTAAACATTTTGAATGTTTTTTAAAAAAAAATATTTATTAACATACCCAGAATCCGTCATTTAGTAAAGCACTTTTCGCAGCTTGTTCATTCAAAAAACAATAATAATAATATTTTTGTACAATAATACGATAACCTTAAAACTTCACGATTTTTTAACCTTAAAACTTCATTGATTTAAGGTTATGAAATAAAAACTACATATTTCAAAAAAAAAAATCGAAGGATTAAAAGTAGCAATGGTAATTACAAGTGAAAAAAATTTGGTAGCGATCCTTGGACCCATTTGACATAAGTCTTTCTGAGTCTTCCTGAATTATGCATTCGAAAAATATAAAATAATTAAAATTTACTGTTGTTCGCTAAAAAACTTTAATGGGTCCTTAAATCAATTTCAATATATTTAGTTTTTGATATTGTTCCTTTTTACATCATATTCATATATTAAACATACATATATATACAAACGTCTGTATATTCATAGAATCATGTTTAATAAAAAAGTAACGTATTCAAATCTAGCCTTTTTTTAGTTTTTTTTTAAAGCCGTCTAGCCTTTCCTAGCCATTTTTTAAAGACCATCTAGCTTCTTTCCTCAAAAATTTCTGGCAACACTGCTAATGATATCGCACACTAAATACAAAACAGTCACAACTCAAAATTTTTATACATCGAATTTTGTTATAAATCAATTCAGAAAACACATATCTCACTATCTTTTTCAATTTTTTCTTCATTCACTGGAAGAATGAAGTTTGTGTGTTTAAATAAAAATAGCTTTTCTTCTGCAGTTACAACCATAGAGTTTTATTTTTCGCTTCTCCTGAAAAGTCATGTTTTTTGAGTTGTGACTGTTTTGTATTTAGTGTGCGATATTATCAATATGAGGCCTAAAGTTAAGTTCCTTTTCATAAATAACACCTAAGTCGCATAAAGAGTTAACAGAAGGAACTGGCTTGCCGAAAATTTAATACGTTCGCGGAGGAAGTTAGAGTCGCTTACGAGAATATGTTATAGCTTGACATTTGCTAACGTAGAGCTCCAGAAGATTTTTTTGACATCAAGTCGAAAAGCTGACCAGATCGTTTTGAAGATTGCCAGTATCGGCGTTGGTTTATATGCGCCGATAGATTTTCATATCATCAGCATACACAGAAAGATTAGAATCATTGATGATACCATCAACATCAGTAATAGTTAAGACGAATAGCAAAGGACCAAGGTGACTGCCTTGTGGGACACCAGACGTAGCTGTAAAAGATTTAGAATTGGAAAATCTAAAGATGACATTATAACTGCGTTCTTTGAGATAAGATTTAATCCAATATTGGCTTAAATAATTTATCTTAAACATGTTGAGAACTCAAAAGTATTTTTGTTAAATTATTTTATGCATAAAATAATTAAGTTATATAAAAGTTTTTACGGAATAAATAGCACGCACGAACTTTTTATATGAAATTTTATATTTCATACATATTCATATTTAATACCGTTGTCTTAACAAGCCTTAATGTATTATTTATGACCTCATTTAAATTCACTATGCTTATTATTTACAACGCTGAGATATGAATAAAAGCCTTTGTTTCAAAACCGTAAACAATTTATATTAATTAAATTCATGCGATAGAGTCGAGAACTGAAAGAGTTGAGAACAAAATATTACGACGTTAAAATCAGATAATAAATGAAAATATTTCTATTATTTTCACGTGAACAGCTAATTTGTATAATATTTTGAACAAATTAATAATAGCGATTTCTTTCCAAACAGCGCTTGTTTTTTTTTTTTTTTTTTTGGATACGCCAAGGGGCGAAAAACTTTGAAGTTTTTCATGCGCATCACAAAGTTTCACTTATCTAAGCTTTTACATTAATACATTTTGCAGAATTGTTTTTGCTCAAGTAGGCATATTTTCGAAAATGACGAAATATAGATTTTTTAGGGTCTCAAAGAGTATTTTGTCTGAAAATTTCAAATTTTTTTTAAACCAATGTTTTTGTACTTTAAAAATCTTCACTATTCTGCTTGTCTTGGGTTCTGTTTAGGGATGATATTTTGAGTGGAATAGTACTTTTTAAAGTACTATTGACTCTACAAAAGTACCCCTTTTTGCCTAAAAAAGTACCCTGGTACTTTTATATTTCATACGTTTATAATTAATAACATATTAAACTCCTTATATCACGCATAGCTTTCACGATCTGGAAGCAAAGCACACACAAAACAAAACAAACACCTAATTCCTTACTGGGACTACTGTCGTAGAGGGTTAAGCATACCAAAAATGTTTATCAATCAAGTACAATTGATTTGTTTACTTAAAGGGCATTTTAAGTGTATACTTAACGGTATACTATATAACGGAGAAGGTACCAGCTGATGAAGGTGCTTATGAAGTGACATAGCAAAATAGCTAAGGCGTCAGGCTACAAATCGGCGAGACAAGGGTTCGAACACTGGCAAAGGCAAAATTTCAATAAACTTTTTTACACCACAAATCGGATGGCAAAAAGTGAGAACAAACGAGATAATGGCAAGAAAAAAAGAACAAAATAAAAAGGTAAAAAAAAGAAAGCAACTATTTATTTTTAAAAAACCTTTGCCTTTTCGAATTAGGACGATTATTTAAGATCTATGGAAATTTTCAAAGTTCGATCAGAAAGCTGCTTAGAAGTCTATACAACGTACTTGGTTGTACCTCAAACTATGAAAAAATACTTAAATTTTGCGCTGCTTGCACTGCAAAGCAGCTTAGAGGATTCGCTATACAAGCCAAATTCTGAGCGTTTCTTGCTGGTTGGGTCGGTTTTAATATATGTTTTTATACACATATCGTTACTGAATAAAAAGTACCCTAAACAATAAAAAAAGTACTATTTCCCTTTATAAAAAAGTACTCACGAAAATGTTCTCATATCATCACTAGTTCTGTTCTGATAATTTCTAAAAAGCAGGTGACAATTTCTATCAAAATTTATTATTTTTGAACTTCAAGTTTTATTCAAAAGAATAAGACTTTGATATAAGTTTTATATCAAAAAATTACAAAAAACACATAGAAATATAATAAGTAAAGAAAGTCTAAAGTCGGTCTAGGCCGACTATGAAATACCCTAAACCTACTTTTACAAAAAAAAAAAAAAAAAATATTATTGAAAATGGGTGTGTCCGTGGGCGGATGAAGCCTATATTTTATATACATTTAAATTTTGATAAAAAATTTCCACATTCCAAGTTTTATTCCTGCAGTTCACAGTTAATGTTTCTATTGTGCTTTCGCTATGGGAGGTGGGCGTGTTCATGGACGAATAACTCCCAATTTTTGAACACGCCTTATTTTTGGAATAAAATCCATACATACCAAATTTGATCTCTCTATGACAAACATAATATAAAGTATTGAGTTTTAAACTTTTTGGGTTGTATGGAAGGTAGGCGTGTCCGTGGGCTGATGACGTTCATTTTTCAAAACCATATTGCGATTGTCATAAAAAAGATACGTGCCAAATTTAATCTCTGAAGGTTAAACAGAGGCTTATTTATTCCGTTTTGAATGTTTGGATTGTATGGGAGGTGGGCGTGTCCGTGGTCGGATAACACCCGTTTTTCGAAGACATCTTTGTGTTAATAAAAAACACATACCCACTGAATTTTATTGTTGGAAGTTAGTTATTAGCTTATTTATCCAGTTTTCAATTTTTGCTTTGTATGGGAGGTAGGCGTGTCCGTGCGCGGATGATCTCCATTTTCCAAAAATAAATTTTGCTTTAAAATAGAAAACATAAGTGTCAAATTTTATCTCTGTGAGTTAAGCAGACGCTTATTAATTGTGTTTTTAATTTTTGGGTTGTATGGGAGGTGGGCGTGTCCGTGAGCGGATGATACCCATTTTTCGAAGACATCTTTGTGTTGATATAAAACAACACAACACATGCAGTTTTAAGTTTGTGCGTTGTATGGGAGGTAGGCGTGTCCGTGGGCGGATTCCAAAAATATTCAATAGTGCAGATCCTTGGGTGCATGTGACCATATGTACCAAGTTTCATCCAATTATCTCTACTCCTTCTTCTTATCCGGTGTTTACGGACAACACACAGACGAACGGACGGACGGACGGACATGCATAGCTCGACTCACGAGGTGACACTGATCAAGAATATATATATACTTTTCTACACCGGACTCGCTTCGTTCTATGCGTTACAAACGTTTGCACAAAGCTAATATACCCTGACCTTTCAAGTTTAGGGTGTAAAAATACTGGTAAAGAACTTGTTAATTTGTCAGAATAGGACCGTTATTCTAATATATATAAATCGCGTATTGCGGTGTTAGTGTTTGCACTCCTCCGAAACGGCTGGACTGATTTTAATGAATTTTTTTTTTGTATTTTTGGTAGGTGTAAGAATAGGTCGTAAAGTATTTTCAACACAAGAACACAAATTTTCGGCTTTTCTCTCATCTTTAAATCACACATCAATGACTCGGCACGAAATTTCTATTGAGTCTTGGCCTTCGATTGCCAAATTTGATCGATTCTTGGAAAGGGTGGCATGGCACCGCCCATAAAATTAATGTTTTTGATATCACATAGATTTAGAACTGAATGTCGTATAATAATGAAACTCAGTATGAAGTAACTGATTGGCCAGGTCTTTCAATTATAAAACAGACATGGGCATTGGAGAACGGGGCGTGGCTCCACCCATACAGCTAAAATTTTCGATACAGGAAACATATGGAAGCAAAACTCTCAGAACATTTAAACTCAGAATGGAATTACTATTTGGTGTTGTTTTACTACTGGAACAGGCATTGTACAATGGCAGTGTATCCACCAATATAAGGCACACGTTTTTAAATTGAATCGCTTTGGAAATAAAAGTCACAAATTAAAGAAACTCAAAAACGAGTGCTATACAAGGGGTGTGGCTTCCCCCATAAAAAACCGTTTTTTATATTTAATAGCTTTGTAAATAATGGTCACAGAATATTGAAACTCAGAGTGGAGTTCGGCGGCAACGCGCCGGGTACCAGCTAGTAAATAACATAAAAATACATTTTTAAAAGATCGGTTGGTAGTAAACTTTTGCGATTATCCGACTTCTATTTAAAAAAAAATAATAAATGCCGTTTTTTGCCTTTTTTTAATGCTTACTTTGTCTTTTTGTGTTTTGTTCGTGCTTCAAATTCAAGCCATGATTATAAGAAAATTATAAAAATATATCGAAAAAGCGGCTTCTGTATTTTAGATTAAAAATTGCTGCTGAAAATAATTTTGATGGCTTATTTTAAGAGGGAAAATACGGCCATTTGTAAAAAACATTCGATTTCTGAAACCAATTTTGAACATCACTGAAATGGTGACTATAGTTAGTTTAAAAAAAAAAAATCCCCATAGTTCTTGAACTTTGAAACCGAATTTATTTAAGGTTAAATTTATTTTTAAATTAAAAAATTAAACTTACATTCGTGCTTCAAATCATTAAACATACCTAGAAAGAAAAAAAGATAAATGGTTAGATACAATTTTTAAAGACATAAAAGTATAAATAAAATTATAATAAAATTATAATTATATAAAATTATTTTCATTGAATTATGAAATATAAAAAAAAAAAAATATTTGTTAGTAAATTGCAGATAAAACTACTTTCCATCACATATGCTCCACTCAAACACATCAGAGACAAATAGGCCAGGTCAGCAAAAACAGTTTGCCATCAACAATGATTAAGGTTGCAAGGATCAGGAGCAATCAACTTAATATTTTACGACAGGCACATCGACGAATATCAACTCTAGCTAAGCTTAACGCAACTCGAACAACAATTGAAAAGGTTTCACAAACAGACATTTGTCACTGATATGGCAGCACTGGTTGAGTGTGCAATAGCTTTTGTATGTGTAGGAAGTTTGCGTTTGCATGTTTATGTATATGTGTGTGTGTGTATCAAATAAAACTGCTTTCACATGCCAAACACGGCCAGATATAATATTATTATTTTGTCCCGATGCGAGTGACGTGACAAAAAGGCAGACAAACAGTTTTTTGATTAGATTTTGATGATGCTCTCTCAGTCTGTTTTTTTGTGAATTTTTGTGACTGCAAGAATTTTTAAGTAAGTGTGTGTGCGTGTCAGTGTGTGTGCATAATTAAATAAACATATGCGCTGAGTACGAAAGCATGTCAGTCAGTCTGTTGAAAGACTGACAAAAGCAGAAAATAAAATTGGCAGTTATTCAAGAAAAACTCAACACAAAAAGAGCTTAAGTTGAAAATCACGATCAAACAAAAGAGTGAGATAGAATAAAGAAAGATTAAGAGCAGCTTTTTTTTGCAAAAACGCAAAAAAAAAAACGCTAACTTGATAAAGTGTGTACATAACAAGAAGAAAGAAAAACATGAAAAACCAAAAATATAATAGAAAATTTAAGAGATGTTTGCTTGAAGGGAAATAAAAATAATAAGACATGGCAGAGAAAATTAAGTGCATCGCGTGAATTTTATGTTTGCTGAAAAATTACACCAAATGACGGAGCAAATTAATGTGCAAATTTAGAGAAGAGAATTAAGCAGCAGAGGCCGCAAGAATCAAAGATAATTGCAAGATAAAATAATTTAAACAATTTTTGCCTAAAAAAATTATGTTGAAAAAAATATCTACAAGTCGATGTCAAAACCGAGTCTTCTTTGACCATTCAAATTCATTATACTTATTTGCTTATTTTGCAAAATATCATAAGATACGATTATGATATCGTTGCAAAAAAATTAATACATAAAACAATACATAATCCATAAAAAAAAATTGTTTTTATTGTTTTCATTTCTAAATATATACAAACTGATGGTATATACTTAGAGAATACCGTAAAGAAATAACAAAATGGTGGATTTGTTTTGAAAAAATTAAATTTTTGAGGTTTGAAAATATACTGAATATGAATATGGATATATTAACTACGATATTGATCTTGATGCTGTTTCATTCGTTAATCCTTCAGAGTTTTTCTGATGTCATACAGCAAACCAGACAAAGAAGTCTTTCAGAAGTGCCATCGTTGACCGAAAAGTCCCTCCCTTCTAAACTGCATTATCGAAATGCATTTGTTAAGCATTAAGGAGCATCATTATTTTAAGAGTTTGTCAAAGAAAACTCTCGAATTTTTTCTTATTTCGGTAACCCTTTCTTATAGCAAAGATGTCTTCGTTTTCTCATCACATCGTATATCTTACATCAAAATGTCCTCAAATATGAAGGAAATTATAGAGAAGAATTATTGTAATGACATAATTATTCAAAATCATAAAAATCGTTTTAAAAATGGGCCAAATCCGCTGATAAAAGGATACTCACAATTCATAAAAAAATCGATTTGATTTGGCTTGAAAATAAAAAATATTATTGCAATTATTTTTACGGCAGAAACAATGAAAATTCAATAATAATTAGGTAGAAAGGTATCTATTTGAAATTTGGTCTTAATGTTATAATACGTTTTCATTCAAGAATGTCTTTAATTTTCATTATTCAATTTTTTTATGAAAATAATCGTTCTCCCATTGCAACTTTTCGTGCTCTTTTGTCATGTTATGCTCGTTATAATCGTCCACCTGTGCTCGCTATTTATCGAATTGCTACAAATTACGAGCGAACATTATTAATGTTGAAGTGCCAATAAGACAAAGAACCGCTCGAAGTAATGAAAATATTGCTGCTGTTGAGGCAAGTGCTGCTGAAGACTGAAATTTATCGATTCCAAGACGTTGTCAACGATTGGAACTGTCTCAAACTACAACCTGGCGAATTTTGAGAAAGGATTTGAGATTGCATCTTTATAAAATTATTATCATTCAAAAACTGAAGTCATTGCACTACGGTAAAGTCATAAATTTGCTGATTTTGTCTTGGAACAACTTGAAAAAGATAACGCTTTTTTTTTAAATCATCTTCTCCGATGAGGCTCACTTTCGTCGGACTGTCGATTCTGGTGCAAAGGATATCCAGACATTATTCAAGAACAACCATGACATAAACCTAAATTGACAGTTTGGTCTGGTGGCCAAACTTCTTTCGAAATGAAGCTGGTAACACCGTTACTGTCAGTGGGGAGCGGTATAGATCGATGATAACCAATTTTTTATGACCGAAATTGGAAAAAGTTGATCTTGACAATATCTGGTTCCAACAAAATGGGGCTAAGTTCCAAAGAGCATGTGAAATAACCGAATTATTGCGAGAAAAGTTTGGCGATTCGATTATTACAAGAAATTGAGACTTTGAATGGACTCCAAGAAGTTGTGATTTAAGACCATTAGACTTTTTCTTGCAGAGTTTTTTGAATTCAATGGTCTTAAGCAATAAACCAGACTATCTTTAAGCTTTAGAAGTCAATATTTAACGTGCTATTCATGACATGCGACTTGATTTAGTAAATAAAGTGCTCAAAAATTGGGTTCATCGAATTCGTTCCTGCAAAAGAAGGAACGAAGGATGTATGCCATTTGAAAGACGTTTCATTCAGAAATTAATTGTATTGATTTTACTTCACATTAAAAAAAAACAAGTAAAGAAAGTCTAAAGTCGGTCTAGGTCGACTATGAAATACCCTAAACCTACTTTAAAAAAAAAAAATTTTATTGAAAATGGGTGTGTCCGTGGGCGGCTAAAGCTAATATTATATATATATTACTAATATTATATATTATATATTATATGTGTTTGAAAAATGGACGCCATCCACCTACGGACACGCCTACCTCTCATACAACCCAAAAAGTTTAAAACTCAATAAATAAGGTTATGTTTGTCATAGAGAAATTAAATTTGGTATGTATGTATTTTATACCAAAATTTAGGTGTGTTTAAAAATTGGAAGTAATCCGTCCATGAACACGCCCACCTTCCATAGCGAAAGCACAATAAAGGCATTAACTGTGAGCTACAGAATAAAACTTGGTAGGGTAAGCTGGGGTAGATTTGACACCTTTTTTTCAAAGTGATATTGCTCCAAAAATTGATGACCGATTCTAAAAACTTTGTATTCCTTTTAAGCGTTGATTATTTAACTTTCAAACTTAAATAGGAAATGGTATTATTAACATCCTAACATATATTTTTTAAATATTTTGTACAAAAAGTCGTTTTGTCAAATGTGCGCCTACCACGGAACACCCTTGACATTTGAAGGGGCACATTTGACATGAATATTTACATTATTTAAGAAATCGAAACACCAGTTTTTATTCATACAAAAATTACTACTTTCTTTCTAGACTTTACTAGACTTTCTTTCTTCATTCGTTAACCAACGTGCTGTTCTCTTCATGTCCTTTGGCTAATGATAGTCCTATTCTAATGTTTGAAACCACCTTTTTTATTTAAACCAGTCTAGAAAAATATTAAAATATTGTTAAATGATTTTTTTAGCTCTGAACCAAGGATAAAAAAGTGTTAAATCTGATCCAAGGATTTCAGGTGTCAAGCCTATTCAGTCAAGTCTGCCTTGGTTCGTAAATGGGAAGATATATAAATAGGAGGAAAAGTGGAATCAAGACATCAACATGCGAATTTGAATCTGAGGCTTTACCTCAGTCAATTCGATTTCTTAAGTTATCTCATTCCACAAACATCTCTACCACCAACTACAACTACCACAGTCGAATATATTGATGAATTTTTAACTTCTGTTGATTAGAAATGAGGAACGAATTAAAGAAAGGTAAAAGCGCGGGACCATGACTGGACCGGGATTCGAACCCGGAACCTCTGGGTTAGCAGTCAGGCACGCTAACCGCTCGACTACCGAGGCCCAAATGTCAAAAGTGTTGGGGCACTTTTGACAAACCTCAAAAGATCCCCAATCAAAAATGTCAAATGTACCTCAACCGCTCTCCGCTTCGTTTTTTAAAAATTTGTTTAGTTTATATTTAGTTTTATTGAAATTCATTTATATTTTCAAAAACATAAATAGTTGTTTTTACCTTTTGCAAAAGATACTTTGATTAACTTTTATAACTTGACCAGGAGATCCTTACGTATCAAAGCCGGAAAATAACATTTACACGCGCAAAAACACAAAAACACCTGTTACTTTTTTTCATGAAATGCAAGAATCGTCAAACTTCGTCACGATTACTAAAATACTATGATGCAAATTTTATAAAACAAATTATTGAAAAATAACGGTTCGTTCATACCGAAAACGTCAAAGTCAAATGTGCCCCAAAGTCAATGGTACCCCAGTTTACCATATGTGTAAATTTTTCATCAACATTAAATGCATATAAAATTAATTCACCCACGGAGACGCCCATTTACAATAAAAATTTTTTTGTTTTTGAAAAGTGGGCTTAGGTTATTTCATAGCCGGCCTAGACCGACTTTAGACTTTCTTTACTTGTTTTAAGTTATCATATCTCTCAAATTGGAAAATTATGTATTAAATGATTTTGCTAGTCAATGCTGGACATATAATATTAAATGAAAAAAAAAAATAATTTTGTGGTTGCATGAGAGAAGGGCTCTTTAAAGAGTTTTTACTTTTATAGGTTGTATGGGAAGTAGACGTAATTTTCATCCGATTTAGTCTATTTAAAAAATATTTCGTTTAATTTGATATTAGATATAGAATATCGAATTTAATTACGATAGCTTGAAAATTACGTATGTTAGTTATGCTTACCAATAATGTATATTTTTTCTATATCAACCACGCCTCCTTATGGGCGTTATACAAGTCGTGAGAGGTATAAAGATATTGTAAAAGCATAAAAATATTTTTTTTATGCCAAAACACAAAAATAGTAAAAATAGTTGGATGCAAATTTTTTCATACAAAACCGCTCCGTATAATTCATCTATAAACATATGAACAATATTTTGACAGATTATTAAACAAGTTGCAAGTTTAGCCAATTTCATATAGAATTATGTTAATAAAAGTGACAGTTTCGACAGAACGACCTTCTCAGAAAAAATGTATTTCGCAGTGAAATGCAATCGACCAAAAAGGAAAGTGATGTGGATGTAAACAAAAGTATGTATGTGTCTTTTTTACCTAGCACAACGTTTGACCTTGATATAAGCAATGTACATTCATATTTTATGACATAACCAATAATTCTTGAATATTTACTAACATCGCTCATGTGGAATTTCAAGAAATGTAAAATTGACAAACTTGAGAAAAGAGCCTACAGATATACATATAAAGAGATTTGCAAACAATTCAAAAATATTATCAACATTATTTCTTTTTATCAAACTTTAAGGATGTAACAACTTTGCTTGTGTGAAAACATGAAAAAACATGAAAAAGATTAAGAAATATGTATGACAAATGTCTCCCCTACTTAATATGGCACACAACAAAATTAAAAATTTAATAACTTAATAATATAATACTAATTTAATAATTTAATTAAATAATAATTAAAGATAATAATTTAATTGTGCAGCTTTTTTTTAGATCATCGTGTTGGTACTTGAGTTTAAAATTTTAATTAAGTTCTAAGTAATTTCTCGTAGAAGTACTTGCCAAAACTATAAATTCTGCATAATTTTGCACTAAATTTGCAAGTGGGTACCATGGCGTATACGTAACAACAATTAAATTTATAAAATTTATCAGCTTTCTGTATCCTACACTTCTTTGCTCTTTAAGAATTTTTAATTTTTTAGTATTGTATCTATTTTCATTTTAGTGCTAAATTATTGCATGTATATGTTCGCTTTAAATTTTTTTCGGTGTAATCTTATATAAAATGATGAATATTTGTTCGTGCCCTCATTTCCGTGGGCAAGAATTCTATCAAGCAGCACGCGTGCGTTCTACTTTCATCTTCTTTCGAAACGATTGCAACTTGCATTTCCTTTTGCAGACCCGCATGTGCAATTTTCCACAACAACAAAAAAGCATGCAGGATACAGCTAAGTTCAATCAAGTTCTTGCCCAGCGGGGCACGGATATGTACAGAATACGCGCAAAGCAGCAAAACGACTCGTGACTGCCATTACATAATGATTTGTGAAACGGAAACGGATGTGTATGAGTATGCAAAATGGCGCGCGGCCGACTGACTGATATACGAGCACAAAGTTTATAATTTGTGATGCGGTTCGCATTCAACTTAATGCATGTTACTGGTGACTAGTTTGTGGTTTTTGTTATTGTTTTTGTTTTGTCCAAATTACTGTTGCCAGCGTCAGGACAATGAGCAGAGCATGATATTTTTCAAAACTCTCGACGCTTTTTCTTCAAGCAGCAAATAATAAAACTGAAGCAATTCTTGCTGTAAAATCGTTGATTTGTACTAAAAGCATTAAATGTACTCACACCAATACATAATAAACACACTTACACACACTAGCATGAGTGATTTATATGCTGGTGCAGACTTTGGAGCATACAAGTACACACAAACATGCAGGATAGAGGAAAAAATAAACATAATGCCGAAATTAATGCTCAGCTCATATCTGTCATATTCAAAGCCATAAGCAATACAGAAAAATGAGTAACAACAAACACAACAATACAGGAAAACAATCCACACACACACACACACAAAAACACACAAAAAATAGCTAGCGTTGTATTAATGTAGAAACCAAAATAAATGCGAATCATGCATGTTCATATCTATATAGATGACGTCATACAACGATGATTAAGTGGCAATAGTTCTGCACACACACTACGAGTATCCTACGATGCAAGTGTGTGTAAACATAAGAATATTAATTTGTTGTACATGCATATGTACATGTGTGTGAGACAGTTTGTTTGTTTGTTGCTGATTATTTTTCTAACATCAAATGTTATGTTAGGTTAACTTAATCACGCACAATCACTACAAATACACTGCAATGATTAATATTCGTCACATTTTTATGCATCATCTTCGTGACTTTTATGCTTTTTTTTGATTTCAAGAAAGCTCTTCAATGGTGTATTTTTTAAGTATATACAAAAAATTCTTTATATACTTGTGTACAAAAAAATTCAATATAGTGTTGTTGTAATGAGAATACACTATAGTAGTGAGATTAATTGAACACAGTATTGGTGATGTAAACAGCGTATGTTCGGTAAGTTTACATCAACCTTATTTGAAATAACAAAATTGTAAGAGACATACGAAGTTTTCACCGCAAAAACGTGATGTAAACAGAACGAGTAGTATTTATAATGGAAGTGGCACTTCCAACTTGTTTTTGGCATTTTAAAAGAATATTTTAAATTTCAAATAATGCACTTATGCCATATTTAAAAACAAGTCTGTATCAATATTAAATGTTTAGTATGATTTTTAATTGTAGTAATTTTTTTTTTGTAGTGAGGCAACCAAATTTGATTTTAGTAACAATTTTCAGAAACTAGCTTAGAATGATAACGAAGTTCTGATAACAAATTATGATTTAGGTACAAGAACACAACATTCGAATGGTATTTAAAGCAATATAAAAATTTACAATTAATCGAGCCTTGTGTGGTACCTTTTTATTTTTCATTATTTATTTGTAGTTTATAGATGGATTTTATAAGACGAGTGCAAACATAACGTTAACAAACCTCACCGACTTAACATTCGAATGGTATTTAAAGCAATATAAAAATTTTACCGTTAATCGAGCCTTGTGTGGTACCCTTTTATTTTTTATTATTTATTTGTAGTTTATAGATGGATTTTATAAGACGAGTGCAAACATAACGTTAATAAATAATCAAAAAATACTAAAGAGAAAAAGCTTTTAAGCAGCTAAATAAAATTAAGAAAAACATATTTCTCAGATATCAGGCTAATTTTCTCAGAATAAAAACTGAAATAAGTTGTAAATGCAGTAAATTTTAAAAATTCGAACATTTTCCTTAAATAAGAACATAAAAGTTATATGTTTATTTAACATTTTTTTTTTTCGGTACCGGTAGACCATTCTGTGGAAATGCCCATAAACACAACTGAACCGGTTTTATTCAAGGTGGACACGTGAACTAAGAGGCTACCGTTATTGTATAATTTTACTGAATTAAAAATACTCCAGAATGAAATTAACTTTATTGCAAAGCTGCACTGTTATAATTCACAACTTGTTCGAAGGATAACTTGCTTACGATGATAAACCTTGGATTGATTTCGAAAGCTGAGTAGCCTTCACTTCCATCTAAAGAAACAAATCAGAATTTTGAGAAGCGGTCTGCCTATCGGTGGATCGTCGTTAAGACCAAAGGTCAAACTATTGATCTAAAAAAGTGAGTGTTTTTTTGCCTTATTGAAAGCTTCGTTCTGTTAAATAAAAACATCTCAGAATAGTATTTAAAAAGATTATTCTGTCAAATACGATTGAGTCCCATTTACAAGGGTTAATTTAAATTTAAATTAAATAAAATTGTGTTGCAATTTACCAAATGTATTACTCAAGTCGGTGTATAAACAGTCGACTTGAATTCATGATCAAATGGTTTTTAAGAAAGAAGTTGCAAAATCGAGAATAGTAGACATTGTATAACTGCCATTGACAAAACCATGCTGACAAGTTTTTATGAATTCCTGACAATGAGTTTTTACCCGATCGTACACAGTTCACTCAAAAAAATGGGGAATATAATTATTAACATTTAAACCTAAATCCTTTTTATACCCTAAACCTGAAAGGTCAGGGTATATTAACTTTGTGCAAAAGTTTGTAACGCATAGACAAAGCGATTCCGGTTTTGGGGTTTAAACCCCCCCTAAAATTATTATAGTACCAAGCAAAATAGAATTAAATCAAAGTGGTTCATATGAAAAGCAAACACATATCTTATCAAATGAGTAAAAATCCCAAATGTATATTTCAAATCGATTCTGTTTGATGTACAATCTACTAAATTTTCATTTATGTTTCCTTCAGACTGATTCTGACCTCTTGAGGTGTTCTTGACAATACTTCGATTTGAGTTATCTCTTCAACTTCTGGCTTGGAGCCTAATAAAACTAATTGAAATATTTGGATGAAAATTAATTAAAAAGTAATAAAAAATAAGAAAGCCTGAATTTGAAGAAGAGCGGTCAAGTCCCTCGCCACCGAGGTGAACAAGGAAATGTAATCTTAAATTGTTATTTTTCGTTATTTTTTATAATTATTTTTTAAACATAAACTAACCGAAACTCTGCAGGATTTCTGCAACTGAGCAAAAATTTAAAATTCATAATTTTTCATCGCATTTTTCCGAATCTGTTTCATAAATATTTCTCTAAATTGTCAAATATTATTCGATTTTAAGAAATATGGGCTTATTAGAAAAAAAGATGTTGGTTTGATTTTACTGTTGGTTGATGTTGATGTTGGCTTGATAAAGTTATATCAATGAGCATGAATTAGGAAATGCTGATTTAAATCGACATAATATCCTTTTTCAAAAGACATCATTCAATAAAATCGAATAATTTCTGAAATTTTGAAGAATTTTCATGAAACTGATTTTGAAAATCCAATGGAAGATTATGATTTAAAAAATATTTTTCACATCTATACTATTATATAAAAATGAAGTGGAAATATTAAGTGCAGCAATGACTCCAAAACTACTGGACCGATTTTTATGAAAAAAATTTTAAAATATCATATTTGTGCTACAGAATGCCATAGGTGGGGTTTATTTAAGAAAATTTAATAATAAATATATTAAATTAAGTTGTTAAGTTTTTTAGGAAATTACCACCGATGCTAAGCATTGCTTGGTCGCTTGCTTTTCACGCGTCTGTGTTACGAGAGTTTAAACTACATGTTGCTATCAACCCTTCTCTTTAAAGTTTATTGATCTCGCTCTCCAACTCATTCGATGAGTAACCAAAAGCAGTTGGCGCTCTTTGACGTGATGGGAATACAAGTTAAATAAACCTTGCTGTGCTGTTATTGCTGTAGAATGATGAGCTGCAAACCAATGTGTGCATATTTGTTTCGCCGCATGCAATTTCTTTACACATATTATTATTGTAGTTTTCCAATTTTTTAATATTTCAAAATGCGGCATTCACAAGTGTGATAGCATATTTTGTATAGATTAAAGATAAATTAAAAGTTTGAAAAATGAAGTGTTCGTATTTCCCTTAACTACAAATAAATGCCTCGACGTAAAACAAGTTTGACAAGTTTTACAGAAAATGCAAGAGCGATGCTCCGCGCTAGGAGAGCAAGAGCAGCGACTCAAAGAGAAAATTGTTGGTAAATTATGCATGCAATTATTTGCTTACACGACTGCGATTGGAGTGAATCAGTGGCATAGCTAGGGTTTCTAGCACCTGGGGCCGAAACTAAATTGTGCACCCTTTAAGAAGGTTATACTTAACCTCATAAAAGCAATTCTACGAAATGCATATAATTGCATATAAAAAAGTACTACGAAATGCA
Source organism: Tetanocera ferruginea (assembly GCA_958299015.1). Taxonomy (NCBI): domain Eukaryota; kingdom Metazoa; phylum Arthropoda; class Insecta; order Diptera; family Sciomyzidae; genus Tetanocera; species Tetanocera ferruginea. The sequence goes on from OY282642.1 coordinate 79,623,546, forward strand.
TATAATTTTTTTAAATAATAGTTTACTGTTATGATTATTTTGTTAAAGTGCAAATGAGTAAACATATATATATTTTAATTCATTGTATTATTTATAAAAGTCGGTAACAATATACAAAATTAAAAATTAATCTCATCGATATTAATATATTTGATATCATTTGAAAAATAATTTGGTAACTTATACAAAACTGAAAAATTTTCCGCAATCAAGGAATTATTCAAAAATGTTTTGTTTACGCAAAATTTTGACTTGCAATAGTGATTAAATCCCCAAAGATCTATTTTGAATAATTTTGCATGATAAATGAAAAAATAGGACCGGGAAGTAAAACGTTAACAAATTTTCCCTCAGTGACCCTGAATAACTATCAATTTAAACATTTTTTCGAAATCAATCCACGTCTTCTATATAAAAGTTAAGTGAAAATTAGAACAAAATATTAAAATTAATTTATAAACTTTTTTCCTAATTTTTATAAATTTCTTTATAGTACTCTTTATACATTTCGACATTTTAGCTTCGACTCTACTAGACAAGACTGAGGTCTGTAACATTTGACTGCCTTATTCTCGACCATAAATATCACAGTATCACAATATCACAGTGATACCAAATTGATATAAGAAATTTGTTTCATAGTCATTATCTACATAATTCCCAAAGCAAACTTTCCCTGGGAGAACAAGGTCAAGAGTCATGAAAATTAGAATAATTTTTAGAATAGTTTTACTTAAAAACTGTATTTTTGACAGTTTTTGTTGGTTGATTTGAACAGAATAATAATTATGTATTTTAGTAAAGTAAAGGAGTAGGAAACCTTCTTAGAGTTTTAAATAGACATCTTCAAAATAAAATAAAAAACATCAGAACGCCCTAAAATTGTTATAAAACATCATTTATTTAATTTAAATAAAAAATTTAATGAATTTTAATCAATTTATTTTTTTTTTAGAAATTTTAAAGCAATTAATAAATTTAGCTTTTAAATTGTTTTATGTTACAGGATACCCAAAATTATATTACTATTTAAAATTATGTTCTAGCAGGTTAAGAGCTGCAAATAAGGTTTGTTTGTTATAAAGTATATTTTTATTCCTGACATTTATGACATGAGCACGTTTTTCTAAAAAGCTCTGGAGAAATGTATTGCTGGAGAACATCCCAGCAAAATCTTCGCTTAGATATAATCGAAAAAGTAATCCAGAAAATTTCATTCATCGCTTACCCTCTCGCTTACTAAACCCATTATTTTTATAAAGCCATTGTTATATAGCCAGAGGTAATCGAAAGCGCTGTCACTTGAAAAGATTAAGCGCTTAAAATGGTTGGTTTATAACTGATTTCACGAAATTAATACTTGAATAACAACTTTCAAGTTGATGTGAATGCTTTGCCGTGAATATATTACGGATTAAATTTAAGTTCTTGCATTAGCATTTATGTAATGCATTTTAGAATCGATTAAAAAACAAGACGTAACAAAAATTTTTCTGGGATATTGGATGAAATGTCTACTATACTAGCATGTTTCAGCACTTCTTAAGATGAATACTTGAAGTACAAAAGCTTTTTTAAAAAACTGTATGGAATATAAAGTGAGGAATATATATATAGGAATATACTTTAATTCATCACTTTAATGATGAATAAAAGACAAATGAAAAATAAAACCATTAAAAAATGATCTTCGACTGGCCCGAAGTCAAATTACTCAGGTTGAAGTTTATTCGAATTTTCATATTTCAAACTCAGAGAACGTTTTATTTATCAAGAAAACAAGACTAATGTATGAACTTTCAATTCAACACATTATTTTTTTGTGTTAATTATGAAGGTTTTGATATTTTGGTGACGTCACTTTCTATGGAAGTATTCACAAAATTTTGTTGAATTTCAACTTCAGGGTATATGTTTCAAATTTAAGCATTACAGTGGTGCTCCAATTTAGCGAACACCGATTTAACGAACTTCCAATATAACGAACCCTTATTTAATGTTCGTTGTTGACTCTATATTGCGAACATTTGAAATTGTACACAGAGGGAAAAACCTATGGACTCAATACATAAATTTATGTACTCATCGCATAGTTTTCTGCACACAAAAATTTTACATTTTTCATGTATTGAGTACATGTTGAAATCTTTATTGACTACATAATGCTTTCAAGCGGTTATGTAGTCAATAAAGAATTTTATGTACTCAACGCATAAATATGTGTCGTGAATTCATGGATATATGTGGTGAGTACATGCTCACTGTACTCATCGCAAACTGTTACAAATTATTTTATGTAATGAGTAAAGATCTTATGTACGTATTACATAGATTATTGACTCAGTACATACATAATTTACTCATTACATATTTGGAGTACATAATTTTATGCAATGAGTACATACATTATTTACTCATTACATGTTTTAAATGCATAATTTTATGTAATGAGTACATACATAATTTACTCATTACATATTTTTAGTGCATACATATATTTAATGAGTACATCACCCAAATCACCCTCTTAACAAATGCAATAAATGACTTAATAAAGAAATGACTAGATTTCACAAAATAATTGCCAATTACTTATAGAAACCCAGCCATTTATTTCTTATCCAATCATCGCTTTTGTTCTAGAGTACAGTGGATAAACTTATTCCCGCTCTGATTTTATACAGACTTTAGAGGTGTTGCTTATTTGAAAATCAAGAAACGAATGACATAAAACAGAAATCGTGTGCCGATGTGCAACAGATACGTGTACTGAGTCCATATGTTATGTACTGAATAAATATGTCACTTGAATCGTATAAGGGGGACGTGTACTGAGTCTATATTTTATGTATTGAGTATATTTATTACTTCCATTGATGTGTACACGTTCGCTGTACTGAGTATATAGCATATGTACGATGCCGTGTTGCAAGCGAGAAATGTACTGAGTCTATATTTTATGTATTGAGTAAAGTTTTTGTAAAAAATTACATAACACGTTGATTGAGTACACGTTGCTTGTATCTATTAAAGTCTGCTATGTATTCAACACATAACATGATGTATTGAATACATTTTTTATTCATTTTAAAAAGTGAATAAATTGATATGTAGTCAGTACACGCTCCCTTTACTCAGTAAATACTGCTCTCGTTGCGTTCTCATACAAGTTGCAGTGCATAGATTTTACATAGCTGTCTCTGTACTGACTACATAACTTTTTCCCTTAGTGTAGGTATTCTATTGAACAAACATTTGCTTCTGAGCGTGCTTCGTTTGTTTTTGAATTTGTAATAACATTAATATGTATTAACTTATCTAATTCTCAAATAGTCCCCTCGGGTTAATGTACATATTGTAGAGTTTCCTTTTTAAAAAACATTATAGGAATGTATTGACATAATCTTGGATTTTTCATTTAGAGTGTGAACAGATTTTAACCATCAGCTTTCTAAACATTTAATAATAATAATTAATAATACCTAAAACAAGTTCAAAAATTCAACTTTATTGGAGTGCATAATTCAGACAAAAAATGTAAGGATATTTGTTTCAAGTTGACAAATTTATTAGCTTTGTTATATGATAAAAAACTCGAAAATAGTATTACCGACTTAATTAACTTTTCGATTTACCGAACGACTATGGACTTTAAAGAGATTTGCAATAAAGAGACGGCTGTCATCGTGTGGATAAACGAATGAACAGACAGACAGACGGACATGGCTTAATCGACTCATGGTCGTGAAAAAAATTTCGTGACAAAATTATTGTGCCCGCTACGCTTTGCGGGTGGAGTATAATAAATATTCAATAAAAAAACGTTGAAAATCGTAGAAGTAGATTATGGTTAAGAGTCGGTACAGCAGAAAATAAGAGTTTTCTTATTCCTGGCAATGCCAATGAATCAAAAAACGTTGTTTATACTGAAGCATTAAATAATTAAAATGAAAATATCTTCACTTTATTACCATTAATCTATTTAATATAATTTGCTTCCAATACAAATAAAATGCAAATATTTTAACATTTTTTATTATTGAAATTTTTCAAATATACAAAGGTATTATTGATAAAGAAAAAATGTCCGTGGCGAAGCCTCGGACGACTGTGGCCTGCTAGTATTACATACATAAAGACTTAGTATGTTAGTGTTAAATATGACGATATCAAAAGTCGATTTTAAAGAAAATTTCATCGGTTATTTTGATGGCGAGAGACTCCAACGATTTTTTTCATATTTCGGATCTTAATTTTTCATGCCAAGGAGTCAGAAATTTTGTGTTTTATATTTTTGGAAATGAGCTCCATTAGCACCCGTCAAAGGACGAATTTTAAGGCTAGCGCCAAGTGGTTATTTTTACAACGAAGTGAAATGTTTAGTCATTGTGTAAAGAAAAATTGTATTTCCTCCGAGAAAAATAGAAAATATTGTAGCTCAAGCCTTAAAACCTTCCTATAACTGCCTAAAACCTTCATTTAATCTTCTAAGAACAAGAAAAATCCGTAGACGGATGTAAAACAGGTGATTTCAAAACATTTTGGCTGGTTCTAAAGACCCTAAACAACGCAGAACCAAGTTCATTTTAAAATGACCGCTACCACTGCTGTGCAGCTTCTGTACAACCAAAATGTCCTGAAAGTGCCTGTTGTACAGTTTGAACTAAAAAATTTTAACTTTTTCTCGGCGAATGATCAAATTTTGAGAAAAAAACTCGAATTTATATTTGCAAACAATTAAAATGTGCATTATTTCGATAAGTATTCGTATCCAAATAATAAAAGCATTTTTGAACAAACAGATTCCGAAATTCAATCTTGATTGCAAGACTTTCATATTTTGGTGGAAAAAGTATACAACTATAGCAATTTTTTAAATATTTGTTAATATTAATAAAATACTATTTATAAAAAATTAACTTACATTTTAAATAAAAAATTTTTCTGATCGGTCAGAGTAAATAATGCCATGTAAAGCTTCTTGAGAACATGAAGTTTAGCCGTTCGGAGTCGGCATAAAATATGTAGGTCCAGTACTCGGTCAATTGTGTGCAAACATTTAAAAACACACACAACACAACTGATCATAAGAAGCTCGGTCAAAGTCCTTTCAAGGGCTGAAATGGCCAATTTGTTTTTTTTTTTTTTTTTTTTTTTACATTTTAAATATGAGTGTTTTTTAGGGATTGGGTCAGTTTGAAAATTAATTTTGTTTTTTCCTTATGCCATTGTACAATTTGTCTAGAATATTCTCCCTAAAGCTTGAGTCCAAACTTATTTTTGCAAATTAGCTGTCATGATTTCTCAAAAAGTTGTAACCAATCTTGTAAAAATTTGGAACTCTTTTTCAAAATACATTATGTAGTGCTTCAAATATTTTTTTCTTATATTAACAAAAATTAGTTATAATTTATTTTTGGTTGAGCCTTCGAAACTTACCTAGCCCATTAACTTAACCTATTAACACCCATGAGTTGAAACTTATTGCTGTGATTTGAAGCCTTTGTAAAATTGATTTTATATATAAGTCCAAAATTTGATAAACCCCCTCCCCCCCAACAAAAAAAAAAATCCTGGTTGCGCCCCTGTACAGGGTTAATTAGTATTTCACGATTTTGATTCAAATTATTGTTTCTAGCACAAAAACTAACTAAGAGTAACATAGAACTTATTTTGAGAGCTCATTTTATAAGGCAATAAAATCACCTTTCTAACGGTATATAAATAAACCGTACCGACATAAGCGTTCCTGAGCTGTGCTCGTCTGAAGATGATATCAACGGTGGAAACTACTTTATTTCAACTTTGAGTCCAAATTTGTCAGAATTTCAAGTAATTTATTAAATTTTTTTTTTATAATAAATTTTGTAACAGCTGTAAAGACTTTTTATATAGTTTTCAAATTTGGGGTAGTATGGGAGGTGGGCGTGTTCTTGGGTGGTTGACGCCAATTTTTCCTAACTTGCCTTTGTTTTGATATAATAATAATACACAAATATCCAATTTCAGTTTTGTACCTTAAATATTAGCCTATTTATAGACTTTTCTCTATTATGGACGGTGTGGAATGTGGGTGTGTTCGTACAAAATTAGAAGTTTATTCATTTCATACCAGGTGGTGATGCTAATCAAGAATAAATATACCTTTCTATACCTAGCACGCCTCCTTATGGGCTGTACGCGTGGGGGTATTAATAATTTTACTTCGCATAGTGAATATCTTATCAAAATATAGGCAACATTTTTAATTTTTAATAAATTTTTACACAAAAAAGTACTTATCATTATAATTATTAGAGACATGAAATTTTTGAATTTCCCACAAGTGAAGAAATATTTCTTCGAAAATATGAAAATTTATTCTTATTGAAGAACATTTTATTTAAAAAGAGAATATTGCTATTATTGAAAAAAGAGAAACTATTTAACGCAGAAAGATAGGTGTTTTTTCTGAGTGTAGGAAGCACTTATTGGATCACCCTCTATTATCAACAAATATGTGTTTGTCGGTTCATTATTAGAAGAGCAGGGAATATTATAAATAAAAGTAACCAAAAATTTTTTTTACAGTTAATAAGATGCCACCATCAGCAGCAGAAGTGTGCCGAATAAGGATTAAATAAATATATGATTTTGTCAAATATCAGCTCAAAAGATCCAGAACCTTATAAACTTTAACAAATTTCAATGTTTACTAAAGACATGATATCTTTCCCAGTGTTGAATGCACTTTTGCAGTTAATTTTTCAATTTATTTTAAAATAATTTAAAATGTAGGTTTTCTATTCAAGCGATCAGTCATTGAAGTTGCCAGTATTTACGAGCCTCATCTTGACAATAATCACCTCGCTTATTAAGAAGGAAATTTATAAGCAACATATTCTTATTTATATTTTCATAAATTGTTGTTGTTCTTTGCTTTTTGGACAAGCACACACACACATACAAACATAAGCATGCAGGTCATGCTGAAACGAACCTCAACTGCAACGCAGTTCAGTCTATCATGGACGTTGCTCCAGCATTTATTGTTTTTATCGCCTAGGCGCCAAGCTAACTCATTAAAACGATTATATTTTATTGCATACAAAGGGGCGCAAGTAGTGGTAAAGCTGCAGCAAAAGCAACAACTTATGTGAAGAGGCAAAAAATTACCTGCAGATATTGCAAGAAAAACAAAGCACTTAAACCACGTTGCAGACGAACATGCCACACGACTATTTCGCTCGTCTTAATAGAAAATCAACTGACTAGCTGAGAGTAGTCTTGGTTTAAAAAAACAAAAACAACAACAGCAATTATGATACAAACCATAAAGCTGCAGCGTAAGAATAGAAACAAGAAAAGAACGATATTAAAATTATACAGAAAGGGTTGATATCATGCGAATTGTTCATCATCTTCAGCCTTTAAATGCACAATATTGTAGCACCCTGTTACGATCATAAAACAATAGACAGACAAACATAGCGTCACAGCAATATGCTCTTATGCTGCACTAGAGCAAGGCGTATGTAAAAAAAAAAAAAACTGGTGATGGAATGACTTTTTGCTACGCCTCAGTTAAGGCTTGGTTGTGTATCTGCGACTCCTGTAACGTCAAGAAAAAAAACTGCAAAAACACACAATTTTGCATTGTTAACCATCATTAACTAGCATGTATTTGTTGTTTTGCCACCCAGCCTCAAACACATACTCACTCAGCCGTATTCACACTCACATAAACATCTGGCACCCTCCCAATCAGCCATTTAGAAATAGTGCTTGGATTAAGCTTACATGCAATACAAAAAGCAAGCCCTATCCAAGCACGCTTGAAAAACTCTTGCCCAGGTAATAAATTCGCAAGTTCCTTTGTATAACTATTGTATAAAACACAAAAAGCAAGTGATGCACAATAATACTTGGAAAGGCTTGCATTAAGTAAGTGTTTTGCAATCATACTTAGAAAACGCTGGCAACGGTAATAGTTTCACAACTGTTCAAAGTTGTGATGCTCTCATGTATACATACATAAATGTATTTTATTTTCATTTTGTTTGCTCAGCAGCCATAAGGCTTACGGCAAGATGTTAGAGTGTCCGACTCATATGCGGTGGTTCGCGCGTTCGATCCCTGGGGTAGCAAACACAAAAATTTTTGAAGACATGCAATTTATCATAGCAATATATGCTTCAATTTTAACAAACGAAAATAAAAAATAAATAAAAATAAAAATGTTTCGGTTAGGAATTGAACCTTGGATGTCCAAATCACAACAAATCAAATAACCAGTGGCTTACCAATGAAGCCACGGAATAAAAATTTTTCGCGAGTGCTAATTGATTTGTTGAATGTAGCACACTTGGAAAAAGCTTATTAAAACACTTATATCCAATTGTAAAAACAACACTTGGATTAAGCTTGAAGTAAGGAATATTATTCCAAGGGTTCACTTTCGTTTATCCTACAATTACATGTAAGCGTTCTACAATAGTAAATGAAAGCGTTATCCAAGCTTGAGGCTTACGCTTGTAAGCTTGTTTAAAGCTTATTCCAAGCTTGTTTGGCTGATTGGGCTGTTCTGTCGGGTTTAACAAACAATTTATCACTGAACACAACAACGTACATCATGTTCGCCTTGCAGTCTAGTTAACATCTCTACAATATTGCTGAGGAGTGGCAACACTACAACAACAACAACAACAACAACAACAAGAGCAACAAAAGCAGCCTGTAGCTTGATAAAGTGGCTTGTTGTCATTGAAACTGGAGTCCTTCGGCTTCCATCAGTTGTTGATATAAGAACAATCAGCAGGGCGAGCCGGTTAAAGGATTTTTTTAGCATGAAGGAAATTTGATTATGTTGATCCTTTAAACGAAATGCTTGTCTGCCATTTACATACATACATTCATAAATATATATATATTTATGTCATTTACACACTCAAGTGTCTCTAGTGACTATGACAAAAACTATCAAAACAGAATTCTTCTAAGACTCTTTTAGACATAAGAGTAGAGTCTTGAGCACAACATTCATATGTTTTTGTTGTTGTTTTTTTAGTTTTTGTAGTGCGCTGTAGTCACTAAGCTAACTGTGAACCTTGTTAATGTTCGAGGAATTAAGCTTCATTAATCGGAATTAATAGGCTGGTTTAGACATATAATTGAAAAATCGGTTTCGGCGCCAGTATTATGCATTTGGTAACGGTACCAGTTGAAGTTAAGAATTGGCATTCGCTTAATATTGGAATTTAATTTAGAAATCAGTATCGATGAAAAAAGTTTGCTCTCTATCTACTGCAAAGTACAAGCAAGGTGTTATTATCTACAAATTCACCTCAAATTTTGTTTTGTTCCAGTCATCGTCAATGTGTCCTTACTGGTAAATATCAAATGAATTTTGTGTGCATACTTTAAGGCTGACAATATTTTCATATAAAAAGCACTGTAATAGCGAAAAAGGTTCTGGTTCAGACTAAACTTGTTTTAGGAAGCGTAGCAATAACAACTATTAACAGTTTGAGCGATATAGAGTACGGAGCAGGACGCTTGTTTTTTATTTATTAAAATGCTTCCAATCCTTGTGCTAGTCCTTTTTTAATGCTTTGTAATATTTGTCATAAAATCCTAATCGTGGTTCAAAAAATTTTCCTCATCCTTATCCAAATTCTTGTCCTTATTCAAATATAAAACGTGAGAATTTTATATCTGTACCCCATTTTCACAAAAAATGGGCGCCACCCGCTCACCATTAATGCTACAAGCGATACAATTGTACCTTTTGGGGTTCATTTTCAGTACTGTCAGTACGAAAGTACGCCTTTTTTTCAAAAGTTACATTTTTCGATTTGGAAATTTTCTGTGTTATATTTCTATTACTTCCATTACTTTCTTATTTGCATGCCATAAAAGAGCGCAGCGTGTATGCTATGAATTTAAGCTCATGAAATCAAATTTTCGAAATAACGTAGTTAAACTATATTAAAAACACCTAAGTTTTTGAACTGATTTTAAGTTTATTTTCTGATATAGCGTTTTATTTTCTTTTTAGAATTAATTTTCAAAAAAGTACGTTTTTGGTTAAAAAAGTAAGTTTTTCTCAATTAAAAAGAAACATTTTGAAAATCTCTTGTGCGCGGCAGTAATGCCGCCGTACTCCCATACAACCCACATTAGTAAAACTGTCAAAAACTATAAAGGAATACTTGGGATTTGAAAAAATAAGAATTTATTTATGTTTGTTCAAGTATATCAATATATGTTTAATATGATAGCTGGTTTAGGGTATTCTATAGTCGGGCTAGAACGACTTAAGAGTCGTTCATAAACATATTAGTCGTAAAATCATATTATAAAACATAAACTTAGCTTTTTGACTAATGTTCGTGCAATGGTGCTGCATAATTGTTGTTGTTATTTTCAGTATCTCTGAGTGCATTTGAGCAGAGACACAAACCGTTTTTCGATTGTATGGAAAATAACAAATGAAAACCCTTGTATCCAAAGTAAAAACCAAATATGAAATATTCATAAAACTGAAAAGGTTTTCAGTGTGTTGAAATCATGCTTCAACAATAAACTCTTCAAATATATCCTTTTGGCAAAATTTATTTTGCATAAAATGTTATTTTTGCCATTTTTATCACTTTAAACGTTACAATTCTTCTTCGAAAGTAATTTTTTTCAAGTTTCGTCTAAATGAAGAGGGTCTTAAAATTCTGAAAGGCACTTGCACGCATGTGAAACCCTAGAAAACTTTTCTCAGAATTTTCAACTGACAATTTTTGTTTCTGTAAGGCTTTATTTAAGTTAAAAAAACGCAGTCAAAATTTTTGTGCCTCTTTGTTTTTGTCTCTGCACTTTTTGCCACTCCTTCTGTCAGTATCACACAAAGATAAAATAATTTGCAATTCCTAAAAATTATCCTTCAACCTGACTGAAAGGTTTGTTACGCTGAACGTTGTTGACGGCGCATTTGCCTGTGGCGTTGTTGTAGTTGCTGTTGAATTGCTGTGTTCTGTGATGTGTTTTTATTTTTTTTTTTTGTTGTTATTTCTGTGCTCAACATGCTACACTTCAAAGAAATTCAATTTGCCTTTAGCCAAGTTGTAACTGTTGTAGTTGATGTAGCTACTGTTGTTACCTCAAATAAGCCCCTTCTTGGTAATCAACAGAATGAGTTTTGTTGTTGTGGTCTAGAGTAACGCACTCGACATCTTGTCGCATGCTGTGAGCGTTTTTCGACTCATCAAGGGAGTCATACAATAGTTGAATTTACAAACGAGTCTATCAGATAAGTATAGAAAAATTTAACAAATTTAAGCCGAATTCTAAAGCTATAAAAAAATTTGGTTTAATGCTGCAAATGATTCAAGAACTTGCTTAAAACTCTTTTACTGCGAAGAATTGTATGGCCATCATAATAAGAGCAACGAGGGAAAAAGACAGATTCTGACTCATTTGGCAGATAGACATTTTTATTGTTTAAAACTAGAGGAAGCCAAGTCAAAAATTTGTTTAAAGGACATTTTTGAAACCACAAATGTACGACGTGTCTTTTATAACAATTTCTTGTTTTAATACTTTCCTTAATTTGTATGATAATTCTTCTACCAATTCTTATTCTAACCCTTGTCCTAATTCTTGCATTTATTTTTATACCAGATATCTGTTAGGTCAGGGTATCCTGACTTTGAGCAAATATTTGTCACACTTAGAAATAAGCAAGTCCGGTATACAAAAGTATATAAATATTGCTGATCAGTGTCATCTTCTGAGTCGATTTAGCTCTGTTCGTCCACCTGTGTGCTGTCCGTAAACACAGGATAAGAGGAAGAAGTTGAAATAATTGCATGAAACTTGGTACACATATTAACATGACGTCAATGATATGCTTTATTCAATATTTTTGGAATCCGATATGGGAACGCCTACCTCCCATTCGACCACAAAATTTAAATCAAAATTGAAAAATTGTTGATATAAACTTGACATGCATTCTTAGATACACTGCTACCAGAAGACTTTCTAAAAATCCAATTGTCTCGGTCCTCAGTCTACTCGAAAAGTGCTTTCAGAAGGCATTCTCATAAACTGCTAAAAGGCTATTTGAATAGCTTCCAAGTATGCTTCGATGGCATGGCTTGTGCAGAGCATTGGTTAAATATTTTCTAAGTATTTTGTCTTCTGAATCATGTAATACCGTAAAGTTTTTCTGGAAAATACCTACTGGAATCCTTTAATTGAAGGCTTTAAAAAAATATTTCATTGAAAACTTCTAGAAGCACTTCTAGAGAAGACTAAGGAAAGCATTCCTCCCAATGATTTTCATATGTTAAAAGAAAACCTTCTGGACATGAATGTAGAAGGGATGGAACTCACGACTTTCCCTTCCACTTAACTTTCTTTTGGATGCACTTTTTGTGCTACATAAAATTCAATATTTTGTTCAATTATTTATTTATTTATTTATTGGCCAAACAAGGCAACTTACTTATTCTAACAGGTCTATGTTTATTTTTTTTTTCTCTTCCTTTTCCTTTTTTGGTGTTCTTATATATGCAAATCCAGGTGGGCGGATTGCGGGATTCAAGAACATGTCAAAGTAAAAAGGTGAGAAGAAAATTTAAAGTGGAAGGATAACTAACATATTAATGTATTTTATGCATAGGGAAGTACATATTACAATTCCATGTTAGATTACAATTAAGGGGGAACAATTAAAAAGGCGTATCACAACGGCCTTTAGCCGTATCATAACCCACGTTACGGTGGAAAGAGGTGTTTGGATAGGGAACGCTTGCTTTTGAATTTAGACATTGGTGGGGTGTAGTGCTAACTGAAAGTTTTAAATATCTTACAACATCTATTTATGAGCTCGTTGCTAGCGTAAGTGGTTTGGTGCTGAGATTCACTCAGAAATCTTGTATGCCTAGTTCTCCTTATTGGGTCATTGATTGTTACTTTGTTAGAAATATATACAATTTCAACGTTTTTGATAATGACAGCGAATATAAAACATGAACAGAGGAGCATTCTTCATGATGACAACGGCATTTTATTAATGGCTTTCAGTCTGTGTTCATAAAGTGGCAGATTTCTATTATCACAAAAGTTATACGTGTCTCTCAAGGCAAAACAGTAAGAATTGTTTTTGAATAGATTATAATCTTTCACTAGTACTTAAAAACTTGGATTCCAGACTGTGCAACAATATTCTAGATGTGGACGCACTAAACTGCAATAAACGGCTTTAGTTACACACACGTTCTTGAATTCTTTTGCACGTCTTTTAATGATTCCGAAAAGCTTGTTTGCCTTGGATATGATATTATCGAAATGAAGTTTAAAGCGCAGTCTAAAGTCAAGGATTACTCCAAGATCCACAATGTGATTGATCCTATTTAGTTCTACCCCATTAAGCTCAAAACTTCTATAGAGTATTTCTTTTTTAAGTGAAAAACTTATAACGTAGCACTTATTTTCCTTTAGGGAAAGCTTATTTTGAACACACCAATTTTCCAGGGATAAAAGTTTACTCTGTAAGAATACTATATCCACTGACATAGTACATTTTTAAATCATCTGCATATAGTAGATGTGGAATATCATACAAAACTTCAGATATGTCAGCAATAAATATGTTATAGAGAAGTGGGCCGAGGTGACTACCTTGAGGGACGAGAGATGAGACATTAATCTTTTTAAATAGAATACCTTGAAAATTAACTTATTTTGATCTTTCATTAAGATATGAATTCAGACATTTCAACATTGAACCTGAAATACCAAATTTTTCTAATTTTTTAGTTAAGATTACATGATCAAATCGATCAAATGCTTTGCTAAAATCGCTATATACTGCATCTATCCGATGACCTTTTTCCATATTATTAAGAACATCTAAGATCATGATTGTGAATTTTCTATTTATGTGAGCTAAGAACATATTATTTTTTTCGAAAATTTAAGGAATACATAGTTGACAGTAAGACGATTCCTCTATAGTTTCTGATGGCTCTCTTATCACCATTCCAATAGGATGGAAAAACGCCTAATTGCAAGGACTTCGTAAAAATAATATAAAATGGAGAAATTAATTCACCTATGAGCAAGAATAGTTGGTGGTATACGGTCCAGACCGGAAGATTTATTCAGATCTAATACATTTATAGACTTAATTATGTCATCTTGTGTTATATTGATAGTGCTAACCAAAGGAGACGAATTGGAATAAAAAAACGGAGTTTGAATTCGGGTTAAAGGTGGGCGAAAGACTTCTTTAAAGTGCAAAGAGATTAAAAATCTCCTATGGGTTAGAAGAAGAATTATTTCTTTTTAACATGAATATTAGATATCCGGTCGATTTTCGCTTGAATTTTATAAATTATAAATTAAAGTCGAAAAATTTTTTCGGGTTTTTAATAATTCTCTCTCCAATCAAGTTGGTGTACAATTTGTAAGCTTCAACAGACTTTATAGAGAACTCTTTAGACAGCTCTTTGTACTTTGTCTATTCTAATGAATTTGTAGAGGCTATTTCTTCGATTTCTGAGTTGTCTAAGAATTGAATCCAGCCACGGTTTAGATAATTTAATCCTTTTTGTACCCTAAACCTGAAAAGTCAGGGTATTTAAACTTTGTGCAACGCATAGAGCGAAGTGAGTCCGGTATAGAAAATTATATATATTCTTGATCAGGATCACCTCGTGAGTTGAGCTATCTATGTCCGTCCGTCCGTCTGTCCGTCTGTGTGTTTTCCGTATACACAGGATAAGAAGAGGAATTGAGATAATTGAAAGAAACTCGTTACACAAAGTCACATGGACCCAAGTATCTGCACTATTATTTTTGTAATCTGCCCACGGACACGCCTACCTCCCATACAACGCAAAAATTGAAAATGGCATAAATGAGCTTATATATAATCTACAACAATAAAATTTGATGAACATGTGTTTTCTGTCAAAACAAAGATGTCTTCGAAAAATGGGTGTCATCCGCTCACGGACACGCCCATCTCCCATACAACCCAAAAATTGAAAACTGCATATATAAGCTCATAATTAACCTAAAAAAATAAAATTTGGTGTATATGTGTTCTGTATTAACACAAAAATGTCATCGAAAAATGGGTGTCATCCGCTCACGGACACGCCCACCTCCAATGCAACCCAAAAATTGAAAACGCAATAAATAACGTTATGTTTGTCATAGAGAGATCAAATTTGGTATATATGTATCTTATACCAAAACTAAGGTGTGTTCTAAAATTGGAAGTAATCCGTCCATGAACGCGCCCACCTCCCTTAGCGAAAGCACAATAAAGGCATTAACTGTGAGGTACAGGAATAAAATTTGGTATGTGTAAATTTTTCATCAACATTTAAATGCATATAAAATAAAGATTTCATCCGCTCACGGACGCGCCCATTTTCAATATTATTATTTGTTTTTCGTTGGAAAAGTAGGTTTAGGGTATTTCATAGTCGGTTTAGACTTTCTTTACATGTTTTATATAGTCTCTATCATTTCGATATATTGTCCAATTGCTATCAAAAATTTCCTCTTTTTCGAAAAATCATTTAACCACGTTTTCGTAAAGACCAGGATATTAAACTGACAAGATTTACCATCAACCTAAATTTTATTAAGTTCACCTCTTCTACCACTACGGTTATGTTAGAATAAGTTTAAAGCACTTAACGGGTTAGGCTGATTTTGGGAGATAGGGGTCGTGGACGGGCGAATGTTGCAGATGCCAAATTCTCAAATTCTATCATGGTAATTTATAAAAATTTTCTTCAACTAAACTAAGTCGGTTGGAAGACCTTCTTGACGTATCGACACCATAACACTCGTTTTTGTAAGGCCATCTATACAAATAGTATCCGATTTGTTATGTAGGTAGACAAGGTACAAGCGGACATTATCATTAAATCGCCGGTCACTAAGACGTGACATGATAAACCGGCCATCACTACTTATATCGGAAAGATTTTTAGTTAAATTAGAACTTGGCGGTAAGAGAGGATCAGTAAACGGTGGTTTTGAGACTATGTTGGGTTGATTTGGGATATTTGTTGATTTATGATAGGTGGTTCTGAAGTTGTAGGTATGAATATCTGAGGATTAACAGAACTTGTTTCTGTTATTCTAAACTTACAATTAGTTCAAAGTCTTGGCTTAATCCTTTTTTCAATTTCTTGTCCTTATCCATCTTCAAATACTCTTCCGTAATCTTATCCTTCTATTGACTATTATAATATAGGTTGAACTTATAAAAATATATATAAATCTATAATATATATTGATAAATGTTGTATTATTTAAAAATATTTTCATTGACTTAGAACAACAACAAAAAAATAAATTGGGCAAAGTTTCAACGGCTAAATATTCAATTAAATATTCCTAAATATTCTTTTTATTTTAATGACCCAGTTTTTTTTCGTTCTCAACATTTATGATGTGATAAAAATGATTTAAGACCGAATTGATAGAAAATATGTTGTTAACGTTATTAAATGCTTTGAATTACAGCAATTTGAATACTTAGCGTAAATTACAACAACAACATGAGCAAAAAGATACGCTCAAAACTGATCCCTTTAGGCCAAACAGAAATCCATGCACTAAAAAATCAGCATGTAAATTAAAAAAATAATCATTTATTTTATAAAAGAAAAAAAAATAGAAGCCCTTTGACTTGGCTCAAAGAACTCAGTTATTTCATTTGTACGGTTTTTTTATTTTTAGAAAACCACTGAATGAATGAATAGAGATAAAGCCATGTTAAGTGCATAGGTTGAAATAAAATAAATGTTGCAGTTTTTGCATTTCCGGATATGACCACAAAACGACCAACACGACAACGAGCACGCTATTCTACGATACTACGCGAGCTAAGTGCAGCCGCAGCTGTCTATCCGACAGTTTAAACAGTTTATCCAAATATAACCAATGTGAATAAATATATATATATATATGTACTTATGTATATGTGGCAAGCCAAATTCAATGCATGCCAAAAATAATAAAAAAAGTTTTGGTCGGAATTTGAAGCTGAAAAACTGTTGAATTTTAATAAAAGGTAAGTAAATAAAATTTGTACAAAAAACTTATACAACTGAGGAAACAAATTCTCTCAAATCCATGCTGCACTGATTTATAAAAAAGCATTAAAGCGACATTTAAAAAAATGCCGTTCAACTCTTTTCCAGTGGGCGGAGCTAGGCTTGCCTTTCAGGAAACATTCAGCATTGAAAAAGGTTTTAAAAGCAATGAAATGAATAAATGAATGACTGTTGACTGAATGCGTTACATTGAATTGAAATGGTTAAAATTTTTTTGAAACATTTCATTTTATTTAAATTTAAATTAAATTGCTCAAGTCACACGCATACAAACGCATGCCAACCAGCTCTAACCAATACAATACAGAGAAGCAAAAACCCTCACCACAAAAAACTTGTGGCAACCATTGACGAACTTAAGATGAAACGCTCAATGGCAGCTGAAGTAAACAAAGTGGACAAGACGCAAGTTTTGCAGTGCATTAAACTGATGAGTCGGAATGGAATGTAATGAAGAAGAAAGAAAAGGTTTACAGCATAAAGCAAAAATCCAACCCTTTATGTATTTCAAAGAGCATTCCTAGAGCAAACATATTCCCATTTGGGGTAGACCCTCTATTTTATTACTCTCAAAATGTTTCAGACTAATGTGCTATTTGGAGTCCTAGCTTGAGTTTTTCTTCCTAGATGTGTGCATAAGTTTTTTAATTATAACAGCTAGCATAAACCAACACATACATATATTAAATCATTTGGACGATTTGGATTTGATTTGTTCAGGAAAAACTTTTTAATATGTTTACTTAAGTTTCCCTCAGCGTCTACAATTTCAGTACTATTAAGAGAGCTTTGTTTGTTTGTTTATGACTCGGGCACAACTTGAAACATTTCAAAATTTTAAATTGACACAAAGAAGTTTTCTTCATAGTTCTTGTGTCAAATTTTAATTTAAGTGTTACGTGTAGAAAATATTGAGTGGACAAACAATGGGCGATGCTTCTTTGACAATAAAGAGGTTTGAATTAGTTTCTGGCTTCTAGCTTATTCACTTCAATTAAAAGGTTTCAGCAATACAGAAAGAAGACAACTGATTTTTTTTGTATTTTGAAAGTCTTGTACTAGATGTCAGAAGAAAAATTTCAAGTTTTTAGGGTACTTTTTATGGAATTTAAAGAATTTTTTGTTAAGAATAATTTAAAAAAAGCATTTTTGTGCTTGTGGTTGCTTTTAGTTACTAAAGTGCCTTTTAATCGGGTCAAAGAAACCTGGTTTTTGCTGTTTTCCTTTCGCTCGGGTGTCTTTCGTTATAAATTACACTAGTTTACAAATAACGAAAAGTTGTTTATACTTTGATCCCCCGAAATTTGAATTTATTGCGCCAAAACTAACAACTCGAAAAAAAAATGGTGTTTGCATTGTTTGTAAGAAATTTTATTAGCTTTTATTTGATATATCATTTGTTTGATTACTGTTGTTGGTTCTGGAGATATATGCAATTAAGTGGAACCAACTTTTTTTTTCGTTGAAAACCCTACAGTGGGCAATATCTCGAAAACGGAGTGACAGAAAAAAAAAAAAAATTTTTTTTCGGAATTAGCGACCGATTTTACATGAACAAAGGATAGTGGCATTCAAAGTACATATTGGCTGTAAGCCAGTGTAATTGAATCTTCATCATCACAAGATTCGTATTCAAGGTTGGTTTCCACTTCTGCAACTTCCTCGTCATACCGTGTTTCTGTAAGCAAGAATGGTTATGATACTTCACAATTTTTCATTTATTTTACGATATTTTTTCTGCATAATTTTTTTTTTTTTTGGATCGGAGTAATCCATGAGTACCATGAAAAATATGTATTTTATAGGCGTTTAAAACACTATGTTTTCGAAAGTCATGAATTTTGCACTGTAACGCCTAGCGTATACTTTACTAAAAGTCGGTTGACAGAACTCGATTTTGCGAACTTTAAAACAAACAAGATTTGTCACAATTTGAACGGTAGTTATGAAAATAAAATAATAATTGAAAGCCGTTTGAATAACAATTTCTTACGTTTTATATAATTGTGGCACTTAGTTTCGGTTTAATCACACCATACGATATACCAATGGAAAGAAGAGCTCAATACAAAAACTTGATTTTATGGCCAAAAAAAGGTAGAGGAGAACCAAAACTCCTCCATGGGGACTTTTCCGATCCAAAAAACAAAACATTATGCAGAAAAAGTTTTTAAGTCCCTCTAACTTTTGAGTCGGTGTCCGCCAGACTTTTTTTTCCTCCATACAAAATCGACCCGGCTTAGTGTAGATGTGAAAATGTACTGGGTAATGGAATGTTCAGGCCTGTTTTAGCTTCATCGCCCCATCAAAACCGTTACATTATATATTTTTTGTAATCCTAATTGAATTTCCTTTAAAATAAAAACAAATTTAATCGCGCTCGAGTATTTTGAGGTTACGGTTTCTTACAACTTTGTGAATCCCCACAGATTATTGAAATATACACTTTTATGAATGTACTTAACTTACCTGTTCTTAATCTGACACACTCTAGTATTTTGAAGGATCGACTTTTTTTTACTAATCTGACGGGCTGCCCTCAACGCACGCCCCTTTATTAAGGGTTAATATTTGGTAGAAGTACTTTACAGGTTACAAGGTTTCTCCCCATATGATTTTCTGACGCGCTCGAGTAACGCGCAAAATCCCCGTTTGGGCTCACCTACTATTATTCCCCCCTAAGTACTACTAGTACTTATACCCTAAACTTGAAAGGTCAGGGTATATTAACTTTGTGCAAACGTTTGTAACGCATAGAACGAAGCGAGTCCGGTATAGAAAAGTGTATATATTCTTGATCAGCGTCACCACGTGAGTCGAGCTATCCATGTCCGTCCGTCCGTCTGTCCGTCCGTCCGTCTGTCCGTCTGTGTGTTGTCCGTATACACAGGATAAGAAGAAGGAGTTGAGATAATTGGATGAAACTTGGTACACATGGTCACATGTACCCAAGGATCTGCACTATTGAATATTTTTGGAATCCGCTCACGGACACGCCTACCTTCCAAACAACGCAAAAATTGAAAACTGCATTAATAAGCTCATAATTAACTTACAACAATAAAATTTGCTGTGTATGTGTTTTGTATCAAAATCGAGATGTCTTCGAGAAATGGGTGTCATCCGCTCACGGATACGCCCACCTCCCATACAACCCAAAAATTGAAAACGTAAGTTCTAAGCCTCTGTTTAGCCTACAGAGACAAAATTTGGGAAGTATGTTTTTTAGGATAAAATAAAGATGGTTTTGAAAAATGGACATCAACCGCCTACGGACATGCCTACCTCCCATACAAACCAAAAATTGAAAATTGCATAAATAAGCTCATAATAAACCTACAACAATAAAAATTAGTGTATATGTCTTTTGTATCAACACAAAGATGTTTTCGATAAATGAGTGGCGTCCTCCCACGGACAAGCCCACCTCCCATACAACCCACCAATTGAAAACGCAATAAATAATCTTCTGTTTAACCTACAGAGATAAAATTTGGCACGTTTGTTTTTTATAACAAAAAAAAGACGGTTTGGTATTTGACCAAATCATACGCCCACCTCCCATACAATCAAAAAATTTAAAACACAATAAATAAGCCCCTGTTTAAACTACAGAGATAAAATTTGACACTTATGTTTTTTATGACAAAAAAAAGATGGTTTTGAAAAATGGTCGATCCGCCCACGGACACGCCTAGCTCCCATACAACCCAAAAAGTTTAAAACTCTATAAATAAGGTTATGTTTGCCATAGAGAGATCAAATTTGGTATGTATGTATTTTATACCAAAACTAATGTGTGTTCAAATTGGGAGTAATCCGTCCATGAACACGCCCAACTCTTATAGCGAAAGCGTAATAAAGGCATTAACTGTGAGCTACAGGAATAAAACTTGGTATGTATAAATTTTCTTCAACATTTAAATGCATATAAAATATAGGCTTCACCCGCCCACGGAGACGCCCATTTTCAATAATATTTCTTTTTTGGAAAAGTAGGTTTCTTTACCTTTAATATTTCTTTACTTTCTTTACTTGTTTTATATTAATATATTGAAAGAATAAATATAGCTTCACTCAGTCAATTGCACACGTGTTCATTTATTATCAACATTTTTGCGTACATATTCTTTAATCCTTTCCATGTACTTGCAATGATGTTATATCCGTTAAGTTTGATAAAAGAACATCAGTATGTTTATTGAGTTGTTTGCAAATCTCTTTAAACGCATATCTACAGACTCTTTTTTCACATTTGTCAGTTTCACATTTTTCAAATTCAACATAAGCGATATTAGAAAATATTCAAGGATTATTGGTTATGTCACATAAGTATGTATGTATATTGCTTACATCAAGGTAAACTTTATGTTTGGTAAAAAAGATACATATTTTTTGTTTATTTGCATTCACTTGTCAATTTCACTTTCATTTTAGGTGGATTGAGTTTAGATCAGAAATATATTTTGTCTTAGAGAGACGTTCTCACAAAACTGTAATTTTTATTAACATATTTCTATATTTATGATATAAAACCTACATGATAGCGTTAACGTTTCTATAGGAAACGTCCATCTGTCAAAAAATATAACAAAGAAGAGAGCGCTCATAATCCGCCATTGCATACAATTAATTTTCACTGGTCACATTCAGCGTACTCAACAGTTGGCAACTGTTAAGTCAAATTTGATGCAGATATATATGAAGTTGCGCATTAAAATGCAATTAAAACTAGACAATTTTTTATTTTTCGGTAAAATTTTCATTGGTAATTGATACAAAGCTTGACATTTCATCAACTTAACAACTTGTCTGACACTTTAATACCGATAACAGCGCTCCTCGATGTGTCACTATCACAACAGTTGGCACAGCTGAATGTCGCCAACGCTCATAACAACAAACAGCTGTTTTTAACAAGAGTTCGTTTACTTGTAGCTGAGAGAATCAACAATTGTTAATACTACCTGGTAAAGTTTTTATATCATGATTCTATATGAATTTGGCTAAACTTACAACTTATTTAGATAATAATCTGTCAAAATATTGTTTATATACATATGTTTGTATTTGGGTGGAGCGATTTTATATGAAAAAATTAAAGAACTTTAAGCCCTCAAGGTCTCTTTGAAAATTCTGACAAATAATTATTTGCGTAGAAATTAAAAAAATTGAGAATTTGAGAAAAATAAATATGAAGAGATGAAAAATTTACGACAACTGTCACTTCTGTGGTGACCGTGGCATGCATGTTAAGTGTGTGGCTTAGCATGCTCGGAGCCCGGGTTCGATCCACAGCCGCGGCGAAAAGTTTTTTCAATAAAAAATTTTTCTGATCGGTCATCACCTCTCTGCAGACAATGGCAAACCTCAGAGAGTAAGTAATGCCATGTTAAGCTTCTTGAGAACATGAACTTTAGCCGTTCGGAGTCGGCATAAAACATGTACGTCCAGTTCTCGGTCAATTGTGTGCAAACATTTCATAACCCACACAACACAATTGATCATAAGAAGCTCGGTCAAAGTCCTTTCAAGGGCTGAAATGGCCAATTTGTTTTTTGTTTTTTGTCACTTATCACAACAGAATAAATAAGCAGTTCAATTAAATTGTGGTGAGAAAATGTTGCAAGAGAAACGTTGCGAGTATATTTCACTCAGAACTATTCTGACGAACATCTTGTAAAAATTTCCACGCGTGTTTCACAGCTATCATTTATTGTATGGAGTTTTGAGTGAAATTTCACATGAACCTTAGCAGAGTACTAGGCTTCATATTGAACTAGCCATGTATAAATACTTGGAGCTTGTGTACAAGTTCACATAATCAGTAACACCAGAAATGTACCAGTGTACATTTTTAATGAACGTATACATTATTTATGTTTTCAGTGTATAACAGATTAAGTTATTCACACATTTACCCAAAAAGGTGCAACCAATATAGTAACAGAAAAAAGTTAAGTAAGTAAATTTTTGTCAAGAACAAAACCGGAGGAAAGAACAAACACGGCAAACTAAAATATGCACTTTTGCCTCACTCAGCATGCTGATAATGCACCACAGGAGTTCCTTTGAAATTCAACATACATTTCGCATATATCTGCATAGTCAGTCACACAAACATACAAACATACATCAATTTTAATGTGTGTAGAGTACAGTTAAGCCAAACGAAAACGTTTTACCCTGGCACGAGAACAGCAAAGAAATTCGATACCGAAGATACTTTATAACAAAGTCGAGTGCATTGAGTATTTAAGGGGGTCCCCTGGTAATCCGAAAAATTTTTTTCGATTTGTTTTTCATATTTCTATTGCTCAGATACTGAAAAACATTTTCCCAAAAGGATTTTTCAAAATTCGAAATAGTTTAGGAGATACAGGCATTTTTGTGTAGGTATGTTTTCGTCAAAATAACGCATCAGCAAAGTTGTTTATTTGCCTGCAGTCATTAGTCGAAAATTCTGTGGAATTCTTCCAAAATATGTATTGATATTACAAAATATACACACACAGTATGTATACATGCAGTATGTATACATGCATGTTTTGATTTAGGGGTTGAAATGATTTTGAGCCCAGATGTTCACATGAAAGAAGCAAACGAACGAGATTCAGTTTATTTTCGAACGCGTTTTTCTCGAAACCATGTTTTTCAAAACTTTGCGCACGATAACTCAAACAGTTTTTGACCGATTTTGATATATGAGGCATGAAACGACGCAGAATTTACGCCGCTATAGCCCCTACCTCAAACTTGCCGAAAAAATAATGTTTACTATTTTTTTTCTACACTAGACTACAAAAAAAAGGTCGAAATTCGATTTTTCATTTTCAAAGTGGCGGCTCCCCCCCTAAAAAAATTTCGATTTTTGTTTCCGAGGTAGGGGCTATAGGGACATTCATTCTAAATTACTGAATATTTTTTTTTTTTTTTTTCAGACGATGTTTACTCTTGGAATCGTGCGCAATTTGGACCCACCTTTTTTCCGGAGAACCTCGTTACCAGGCCGAGAACTTTCTGAACGGTCCATTAATTCACTTTTTCAAAATTTTGTATTTTTTTTAATAAATTAAGCTACCCAAATCAAAAAACGGAACTAAAATATCTTTACTCGTTCTCTTTCCACAATATTTTGAAAAAAGGCTAAAATTTGGCATAGATTACCAGAGGACCCCCTTAAGGCGCCATGCGTGTGTGTGTGTGTGTGTGTGTGTTTATGTGTAGGTAACGAAGGCGTGATACACCTGCAGGCAGCCAAAAACACTTCATCGTCTGTGGAAATCTGAAATACAGCTCGCGAAGGTTTCGAATTCAAATTCAAACCAGATTCAAGCAATTCACGCGCTGCTGCTGTCCAAATTTTTTAGCACAACTGTTTTTTTCCCCACCATATCTGATCAAGTAAGTGTGAGTTCTGGCGTCTATTGCATGTGTATGCGGCTAAAGAATTGCTTTACAACATACACACACACAGACAAACTCATTCACACATTAACCATACTCTATGGCTTTTTTTTAAATTGTTCTGTTCTGCTTGCACTGCTCATTTTTTTCCACCGCTGCGGTTTTAGTTTCAACACAAGCGTCCGGAAGTTTAAGTTATCGCCATTGCCTCTGCTTACAGTGTTGCCAGCAATGAAGTTTGGCGCGAACGTGAACAAATAATACGTCGTGGGAATTGCTGCAATTATGTTAAAAGCAATTTTGAATTTTTACCTTTCTTTTTGCTTCACCCGCATAAAACTCAAATTCATTGTTCTTGTTCTTCTACGCCACCACATACACCACCACAGACACCATCCAGCAACAGTAACTGACAGCATTCAAGTTGGACTTTTTTAAGCAAATCCCCAAAAAGCGCACACTAAACGGAGTTACACGTGGCTGGAGCAACCAACGTAGACATGTTCTTTGAACCATGCAAGATTTGCCTGTGGTGTATAGCTGAGCGCAGGTAGCTTTGTCTATCCTGCTGTCAGTACATCTGACTGTCACTCGCAGTTTACGCCGGGATTCACAGGCTTCCTTGGCATAACCTCTTCCTTTCTTCTTAATTTGATTTAATGTGCGCGACTCTAAATGTGCATGTGTATGTCTGATTGTGTGCGTGGATTTAAGTGTTTGCATAGCTGTTTGTGTAAGTGAGCATTGAAATTGTTATGCTAACTGTTAAGGTTTTTTTCTTTCCTGTTTCCATAAATAAAAACTCTTTAAATAAATTACAAGCTTGAGCATATTTAGGCTTTTTGATAGGATCAGAATTTAAGGCTTATTTGAGCAAATCTTAAGCTCAAGCCGAATAATTTTTTTTTTTATTCACAGTTTTTATTTGTTTTTTTGTTTCTTCGTTTCGTTTTTGTGTATTTAATATGATTTTTTTTTTTCACATATTTTAAAGCAATAAAAATAATAAAAAAGGCATATGTCATAAGATTTGAGAGAGATTTTCATAATAAATTACAAAGGCATGCATGTTTTAATACAAGCACCTTGAAACTAGAAGAGAAATAAAAAAAATTCTTGTGAGACTAGCAGAAGAATTTTATTAGGCTGACATTGAGTAGAGTTAAATCATAGCAATATATCAAGCGGTTAATTTTTAAAATTATTTTATAGTCACGAATTTTTAAATTATTCTTTGCAAAACAGTTTCCCTGCTGATGAGTCGCAGTCGGAAATATTGGACTTAATGAAACTAATTTAAGAACAACAGATTTTAATAATAAAACTGACCTTGACAAACAAAAAAAAATTAATTTTTAAAACAATTAAAATGTGTTTAAAACAGATATATTTACTATTATAAGAAACTCTTTGGCAATCAATATGTACTTTAAGGGTAATGGTTCTTTGAACAAAAACTAAAAAAAAAACAAGTAAAGAAAGTCTAAACCCACTTTTCAAAAACAAAAACATATTTGTAAATATTTTCGTAAATGGGCGTGTCCGTGGGCGGATGAAGCCTATATTTTATATGCATTTAAATGTTGATGAAAAACTTACACATACCAAGTTTTATTCCTGTAGCTAACAGTTAATGCCTTTATTGTGTTTTCGCTATGGGAGGTGGGCGACTTCATGGACGGATTACTCCCAATTTTTGAACACACCTAAGTTTTGGTATAAAATACATACATAACAAATTTAATTTCTCTATGACAACCATAACCTTATTTATTGAGTTTTAAACTTTTTGGGTTGTATGGGAGGTAGGCGTGTCCGTAGGCGGATTACGTCCATTTTTCAAAACCATCTTTGTCTTGTCATAAGAAAACATGTGTGCCAAATTTAAGCTCTTTAGGTTAAACACAGGCTTATTTATTGCGTTTTCAATTTTTGGGTTGTATGGGAGGTGGGCGTGTCCGTGAGCGGATGACGTCCACTTTTCGAAGACATCTTTGCGTTTGTATAAAACACATGCATGTCAAATTTTATTGTTATAGGTTAACTATGAGCTGAGTTATGCAATTTTCAATTTTCGCGTTGTATGGGAGGTAGGCTTGTCCGTTGACGTATGATGTCCATTTTTCAAAATCATCTTTGTTTTGTTATAAAAAACATATGTGCCAAATTTTAGCTCTGTAAGTTAAGCAGAGGCTTATTTATTGCATTTTCAATTTTTTGTTGTATGGGACGTGGGCGTGTCCGTAAGCGGATGACATTCATTTTTCGAAGACATCTTTGGTATAAAACACATACATACCAAGTTTTATTGTTGTAGGCTTATTTTGAGCTGAGTTATGCAGTTTTAAATTTTTGCGTCGTATGGGAGGTAGGCGTGTCCGTAGGCGGATTTCAAAAATATTCAATAGTGCAGATCCTTGGGTGCATGTGACCATGTGTACCAGGTTTCATCCAATTATCTCTACTCCTTCTTCTTACTCTGTGTTTACTGACAACACACAGACGGACGGACATGGATAGCTCGACTCACGTTGTGACGGTGATCAAGAATATTTATACTTTTCTATACCGGACTCGTTTCGTTCTATTCGTTACAAACGTTTGCACAAAGTTAATATACCCTGACCTTTCAGGTTTAGGGTATAACAAGTAAAGAAAGTATAAAGTCGGTCTACCCCGACTATGATATATCCTTAATCTACTTTTGGCTGATTCCACACAAATGAGGAACGGAAACATGAATTCTAAAATGCTTTCAATTGAAATAAATTTTAGTTCTTGCATTAAAATGGAGTCTAAAGTTAATCCTGTTGCAAAATTATTTTTTGTTTTAATGCTTTTTTATGTTTTCTTGACAATTTAAGTAAACAAACTCCGAGTTTAGAAAAACTTGAAATATTTTGCACAAACAGTCATCTCTTGATGCACATTCAAAAAAATTAGGTTAGTACTGTTAAAAAAGATAACAATGTTATCTAAGAACAGTTTATAACAAGGATTGGTTACTGCGTTAACAAAGAAAAAATATTTAAACTGAGTGTTTTTTTAGTGTCACACCAGTTTTCAATTTTTTTGGTTGTCTGGGAGGTGGGCGTGTCCATGGTTGGCTGACATCCATTTTTCAAAACCATCTTCGTTTTGTTATAAAATACAAACGTACCCAATTTTATGTCTGTAGGTTAAACATGAGCTTATTTTTACATAGACAAACGCCGCGATTCGGGTCTTCTACTAACTTTTGCTAACCAGAATTTATTCCATAGTGTAATCTGACCTTTCAGGTTTAAGGTATAAAAAACACAAAAGCACACAATGGCCATTTCAGCCCTTGAAAGGACTTTGACCGAGCTTTTTATGATCAATTCAATTGTGCTGTGTGTGCTATAAAATATTAGCCTACAATTGACCGAGAAATCGACCTAAATGTTTTATGCTGACTCCGAACGGCTAAAGTTCATGTTCTAAAGAAGCTTTACATGGAAGTTCATGAACACGCCCACCTCCCATAGCGAAAGCACAATAAAGGCATTTACTCTGAGCTACAGGAATAAAACTTGGTGTGTAAAAATTTTTCATCAAAATTTTAATGCATATATAATAAAGGCATCCGCCCACGGACACGCCCATTTTCAATAATATTATTTTTTTTGGAAGAGTAGGTTTAGGTTATATCATAGTCGGCTTAGACCGAGTTAAGACTTTCTTTACTTTCTGTTTTTTCTTAGAATTATTCTTGTTCGCCTACGAACTTTGTTCGGCCTGAGATAAAGGTTGCATTTTTACTTAAGACGATATTTGAATAAAAATTCAATCTCCAACAGCAGTAAGTATTATCAAGAAAGATTTCCAAAAAGTCTTTTAGCCCTTCTTAGCTTAGATTTAAGTTTTTAGTGCTTAAAAATATTAAGAAACGCTTTCTTGCTATTTTTTGACCTTTACGGCAATCGTAAGCATTAAACAAAAAAGAGGTCAACAAAAAACGCACCTTTTCTGCAATGACTGCAAAGTAAGTTCAATATCGTCATGTCTTTAATGTAAGGTTTTAAATGTTCAAAGTTTTGATTTAAAAATTCGATTCATTCTGTGCATTCCATTTGACTGCAAAACCATATGAAATACTTGGAATTTGGTACAATTGACCTTTAGCAAAAGTTTTGCAGCTAAGGACTGCTTATCGAGTGGTTGCCAACAATACATATTTTCATTTTTTCCGCTTGCAAACTCGTATTGTTCAATAATTTAAAGTGCCTTTTTTACAAAAAACAAAATATTTAAAAGCAATATGCGAGCCGCCCAACACAGCAGCAGCTTTACTCTTTATTTGAGTGCAGTCACACATACATATCAATTTGTATTTTACATAGTATATAAAACTCTGGCATTTATATTTACGTGCCCCAGTTTTATTTTCAAACGGAAACTCATCACGTTGTTCCCTAAAAGTGAAAAGTCAAAATAAAAAGCAACACTTTTCGGCATCCTTTTTATACACACATATGCATATATGTTACTTAAGTAGCAATATCCTTTTGCCAGCAGAGTTGCCCACTTTTGATTGCTCGAGCATGCGACGTATTGAACACGCCAATCAAATGCATTTTTTAATATTTATTTTTTTTTTTTGTTTTTATATTTCGCTGTTGGGTCCTCTGTGACTTTTGATATTTAGAAAATGTGTACAAAAGGATACTTAAAAAAAAAAACCTTTAGAAAAAAAACTGAAACTAAAGTAAATGAAAAGATTGCCAGCAGGATTTACAAGTGCGAGATAAAGTGGCGGCAGCGCTACAGAACCTGCACCACCTTCACCACCTGCACAACCTTGCTGTCCACCATTGACACTGACGACGACTCGAAGCAGCTGCCAATATTGTGCCATGGTGCCAGCATGCCACCTGCCACCAATCAGAGTTGCATACTTTAGAAACTTTTCGTGCAATGCACTACTTGATAAAGCAAGGATGTGCTACGATGTCCTTGCATCGTTGTTCGAGCTGTTCAACGTTGCACACGTGAGTTATTGATTAGAGCAGCTTTTGCTGGTCGGAGGAGCTTGGGGGCAAAGCTCGTTATGTACCAAGTAGGTGACTAGATAGATCAATGAATGGGTGGATAGATGGAGGAATGAATGTGAGAATAGCTTGTTGGATATTTAGAAGGTTGCATGCAGCAGAGACAGAAAACAAAAGTTTACTTTTTCAATTTGATGAAGCCTTAAAAATTCAATTTATCTGATTTTTTTTTAAGTTGATTGATTTGCTGGATTTCAATAGTTTTTGTTGTTATTGCTGTTGCTGTTTTTGTTGTTGTTGTTGTTGTGGTTGCTGTCGTTGTTGTAGCAAGAAAGTGAATGAAGCATTAAGATGTTTGGCTTCAGACAACAATTCTGTGTCGATAAGCAATAACAGTATAAGTCTGATGCTTCAAGAAAACTTGCTTTATGTTTTCAATTGTTTAATACTATGTTGGTCAGAGGATAAGCACACTAGTGAATACTCATTTAAAAGTTCAGTTAGTTCATATTTTGCAAAAAAATAAATATGTTTATAAAAAGAGATTCTATTTGATGTCTTATGTTCAGAATTTTTATGAATTATATATTTAGTTTGACCCTTATATGTTCACTGTATCTTTAAAGACACAACCCGTAAGTTATGAATTACAAATTATTGCAGTCGGATAACCCTAGCGCTATATTAAAAAAAATTATAACAGTTATCTGATAAATTGATCAACAAGCGAAAGAATATTTTTTTGGAAACATTGAAAGATTCAATAAAATCAAGTCTTGACAATGTGAAATCTTGAAAAATGTATCGTAGGCCTCTAAAGATCCTGAAAAGTTTATACATACATTTGAAGAAATATATTTTTGAACGTCATTTTGCAGTTTGAACCGAGTTACAACACACTGCATAATCATTGAAATGTTAACTGTTTAATGTTCTATTTGCGAAAATATTTTGTGATGAAAATTATCCACCAGTTTTAAAGGATTCTTTTCGTGTTTGACGCTTTATTGTGCATTATTTCTTACAAATTAATTTTTCTGTAGCCCCTACTTTTTCCCATCTCTCCTGTTCCCATCTCTCAATTTTCGGATAATATCTCGAAAAAACGATGCATCTTTTGAGACCACGAAATGGGCTATGCGGTGGGTGGGGTAGCACTTCCCATTTCAGCGTTTCAAGGAATGTTTTGACCGGTGCGCAACATATGTTCGAGCGTTTTCATGTTGCAAAATTTCTTTGTCGTGCCTTAATTTATATTCTGACCGTTTTTGCTTCAATGTTCGGCTAAAACGCATCAATTGATCGTTTGATTGTTCGCTAAAGCTGCCCTGTGATAGTGTGATAAGTGAAAACAACTGTTCATTGATGTACCCAGAAATAGACTGACTTTATTATTTTAACTGAACTTAAAAATACTTAAGACTATACTTGTATTAGTTTGCATGCATGTTTAGCTGAGCCGAGAGTTGTTGTGTATATTTGTGTTTGTGTTTCAGCTGTGGGATTATGCTGATCAGACATATCCCACGTCGCTGTGCAAAAAGGTATTACGTTACGAAGCGATTTGAATAGTGCTGTAGAAGCGCATTTCACATCGCTGTGTTCTACTCAAAGTGAAAGAATAATAATCAAAATGTTTATACATACAACACCTCCCTTTTTTTTTTAATGAATTTATTTTTATAAATTCATGTTTAAATCTTACTAAATATGTGTTAAGAAAACTTAATATTATATTTAAATTTATAGCATATAGTAGTTCAAAGTTACATTGCTTTTTGTATTAATATATTTAATATAATCTTATATTTTATTTATTTTTGTTTTTATTTTAGTAGAAAAGAATATATATATAATATAATAAATGCTTAGATGAAACTATATAAAATCAATCTTTAAATATTGGAATAACATATTTTTGAATAAAATTTTATTATTAAATAGTTTTGTTTTTATTAAAGTAGTAAATATATTAAATTTGAAATTAAATATTGTTTTGCCTTATAAATTTTTTTTTTTCAACCATTCCACTTAAATCTTAACCTTAAACAAGTCTCAATCTATCTTTATGAATTTTTACTTCTTTATTTGGTCCAATTTTTACAGTACAATTATTACTATTATCAATTTCTACAATTTTGTAAGGACCCTTAAACAAGTTTTCCAATTTGTGCCCTGCCGGGTTGTCTATGTAAACGGTGTCGTTTATTTTAAAATCCCGTTTTAAACAATTTTTATCATATCGTTGCTTTTGTGTGTTTTTGTTAGAAACCAGCATTTCATGTGCACGTTTGTTTGCTACTTGAAGTCTATATTTGACTTCCTTTGCATATGCTTCTATGTTATAAAGGGGATCAACTTGACAATTGATTAAACATCGTGGATTAAAGGGTATTTTTCCATAAACCAGTTCGTATGGGCAATATCCATGAACTGCACTGGGTGTAGTATTGTAGCAATATGCAAAATACTTAATCCATATATCCCAATCTGTTTTGTCTGAGCTAATGTAGGATCTTAAATATTCATTACAAGTCCTATGTGATCTTTCAACGGAGCCTAGAGACTGATGGTGGTATGGTGTTGAGGTTTCAAAATTTATGTCCATTAGGTTGCATAGTTCTTTAAGGGTTTCATTTTTATATTCTGTCCCCATGTCGGTTAAAATGGTTTTCATGGGACCAAATGTTAATATAAAATTTTCAAAGATGGCTTTGGCTACTGTTTTTGCTGATTTGTCTGTGATGGGGGTTACAACAAGGAATTTTGTTAAATCACAAACTATTGTGACAGCGTATTCATTATTATTTATTGTTTTGGGCAGTGGTCCTATAGTATCAATTTGTACTCTGTCAAAGGCTTGTATTGGAGTTGGTGTGATTATTAGTGGCTCTCGTGGTCTTCGGAGAGATTTATTTTTGTTGCAACTTTCACAATTTTTAACGTGGTTTTTGATATCTTTAAATATGGATCTCCAATAAAAATATTTTTTTAATTTATTAAAAAAACGAGTGACACCTAAATGTCCTCCGATTAACTTATCTTCATGAAATTTTTGTAGCAATTGTTTCTTTTCATTGTCGTCGACGACGTATTTAATTTGTGGTGTTATCGCGATTTTAAGGTTTCTATTATTATTATTATTATAAAGGTCTTTTTTATTTAATAATTCATTTGCGTACGCTTTAAATGTTGATATTTCAACTAATTGAAAAATATCATCTCCAGCATTTATCTGGAGTTTATGAATAGAAAGTTCACTGGCCTCTTTTCCTAGCCTTTGGAAGAATCGTTTAAGATCAATTTTCCCATTAGTGAGATATTCATTCAAATCAATAGATTTTAAAATTTTCCTTCCGTTTTTAAAAATAAACCTTGGTTTACTTTGGAATGGGTAAAATTTTAAAAATATACTTTTTGCTACTTCATGAGGATTTAATGTTTCAAAACAAGTTAATTCAATTTCATCTTGAATCTTTGCATTTTCATCACATGGTGTGGTTTTTCTTGTACTGGATCTAGTTGTCATTTTGAAAATAGTTTTGTTATGTATTTTTTTTATTTCACTAAAATCAATACGTGATAACGCGTCTGCTCCACAATTTTTTGAACCTTTTATATATTCGACTGTAAAATTATATTCTTCTAAATCCAATCTTAGACAAGTTAATCTCGATGATGGGGTTTTCAGTGAATATAAATATGTTAAAGGCTTATGGTCACTTCTAACAATGAATTTGTTACCGTATACATATGGTCGGAAATAATTAATAGCCCAGTGAATGGCTATTAATTCCTGTTCGATTGGAGCTTTATTAAACTCTCCTTTAGTCATTGCTCTGGAAGCAAATGAAATAGGCAATTGTATACCATTGTGCTCCTGACTGAGGATAGCACCGCAAGCAATTTTGGATGCATCAGTTGTGATGAAAAATTGCTTTGAAAAGTCTGGATATTGAAGGATTTTGGGATTTAAAAGTGAGTTTTTTAAATACTGAAAAGCTGTTTCACACTCTGCTGACCATTTAAAAGAAGTGTTTTTGCGTGTTAAACGCGAAAGGTGTACCGAATGGTGAGTGAATTTAGGGATGAACTTTCTGTAATAGTTACAGAAGGCAATAAACCTTCTTGTTTCATCTGGATTGGTCGGTTTTGGGTATTTTTCTATTATTTCAAATTTGGAAGGGTCGGGTAGTATGCCATCTGCTGTGCATTTATGTCCTAAATAGGTAACTTCTGGTTTGAAAAAGGTGCACTTATCAGGGTGAAGTTTAAGATTTGTTTCTCTGCATGTATTAAAGACTTTAGTTAAATTGTTGAACATATGTTGTTCAGAACATCCTATAACAATCAAATCATCCATATAAATAAAAGCTTGAGAGGGTTCGAGGCCTGAGAAAGCTAAATTCATCATTCGCTGGAAACTATTAGGTGCAATTTTTAAACCATAAGGAAGTCTAGTGAATCGAAATGATCCTTTTTCCGTCGAGAAGGAAGTAATGTCCCTCGAATTTTCATCCAGCTCTATCTGATGGAAGCCTGACATTAGATCTAAACAGCAAAAGTATTTTGCTCGACCTAACTGGTCTAAAATATCTTCGATACGCGGCAGAGGAAATTTATCTGCCACAAGTTTTTTGTTTACTTGCCTATAGTCGACCACAAGACGCCATCGTTTTTCACTACTGTTTGGTAGTGATTTTTTCGGTACTAATAAAATTGTGTTAGCAACAAATATTCCGTCTGCTATAAGTTGATTTGGAACAAAAAGGTCTTCTCTATTTTTTATTATAATTCGTCTTATTACCTCGGAACGCGCGGGTATAGAAAATATATTTGTAGAAGCGTTATCTAATAAATTTATTGAGATTTCATGGTCAAAGTTATTGGGCCTGATAGTGAGTAAATCTTCGTTGCCCATATTTTGATAGCTGAGGATGCAATTGTATTTCTTTATAAAGTCAAGACCAATAATACCGTCACAGCTAATTGGGAAATCTTCGTTTACTATATGAAAATCAATTGGTACCAAATAATTTTGAACTAAAAGGTCAGATTCTACCACTCCTAAAGATTGTATCACTCCGGTTCCTATTCCAGTTAAATTTGTTCTTATTGTTTTGTTTACAGGCAAATGAGCCTTTATGTTATTTTCTTTAATAAGTGAAACTTCTGCACCAGTATCTACAAGAAAAACACACACACCGTTACTAATTGATGTTTTAAGTTTTACGTAACTATTTAAATTGAGATTGAAATTAAAAATTGTATTATTTATTTGATTCACACCGGTATTTTGTTCGTTCTGATTTTGACTAATCGCTACGTTATTAATATTTTTAGGACCACTATTATTGTTTTGGCTCCCAGTAGCCTCTTTTACTGGGAGTTTGTATCGTTTTCCTGATAATTTTCTACAATTCTAACGTTTCTGTTAGAAATATTGTTATTATTTCCCCGATATGTATGATAGTTATTGTTATAGCCTCGACTTCTATTATTATTATAATGTCCGTTGTAAAAATTCTGTCTTGCCCCTCTGGATGGGCCACGGCCACGACCGCGTCCATAAAAATTATTTCCATATCTTTGGAAATTATTCCGGTTCCTATTATAATACAGTACCAAATGTTCATTTCCAGTTGCTTCAGTGCTACTGTTGATGAACTTGGAAACGGCCTCTTTCATATCGGTGAACTGGCCCGATTCCATTATTAGTTTAACTTTTGGGCTTGTGGAGTTTTTGGTCATTGCTTTAACCGCAGCATTTGTTGCGTATTTAGCCGCTAGGGGATTTTGTAGACCATCTGCAATGTATGCGGATTGAAGAGTTTTAGTTAACTCTTCTATTTCTTTTACATACGTTGTGGCCGTTCTACCATTTTGTTTTGTATTATTTAATTTTGCCGTTATGAGCTCTACTGATTCCCCTTTTACTGATGTATATAGTTTATTAATAACTGCCTGAATATTTTCCTCAGTTCCGGCTATTAAATTTCTGGCGTTGCCTCTCAGCTTAGTTTTGACCAAGTTCACTGCAACAAGATTATGGTCTTCTTTAATGCTATTTACGAGGTTAAGAGCATCGATAAAAGTTTGTAGATTTTCAGATCTACCATCAAATTCTGGTAGAATTTGTGACGCTATACGCAGAAACTCTACTACTGTTTGAGTCATTTTTGTTGAATTTATTGTAGTGGTTCGTTCAGAATAGTCTGAATAGTTTGAAATCATTAGTCCTGTATGTTCGTTCTGTTCTTCATCTGTGTCAGAGTTATTTATTACAGAATAATCTGATTTAACTTCTTTGTCTAGCGTAGTTGGTATTTTGAATTCTATTTGTCGTTTTGAGCTTATTTTTATAAGATTGTCCCTAAATTTCCAGAATATTTTATTAGCTGTTGCCTTATGATCTGGTGTAAGTTTATTGTAGTTAACATTGAGAATGCTCCTTATTCCGTTGAAATTATCTATTAAAATTTGTATATGTCTATCTAATGTTTCTTTTTGTATTTGCCTATTGTTATTTAGACATTTAAAAGACTTATCGAATTCTGTTTTGTATGTGCAGATTTTCCCTAATATATCTTCCCACTTCATATTTCTTAATTATTATCGCCATTCTATTTTTTTTTTTTTGCTTAAGTTTTGCTTTTTGTTTTTAAATTTTATCCATATTTGCTTGGGAGTATGTTCGAATAGTTTTTTTCTTTAGGCATTTGTTGTGCATCATATATAGCTTAATAATTAAATATGCTGCTAGAATAGTTGCTATAATCCATAGTGGGATTTGGAGCGATTCTGTTCCCTTATTTGTATTTATTACTTCATTTACAACATTTGCTCGTGGATGATCTATGTCTGATTTCGGTGCACACATTTTTATTTTTAATTAATGTTTTTAAAAGTAACTTCAATAGAAATGTATGAATATAAATATATAAGAATAAAATGAATGATTTTGAAATATGTAATTGAATATGAGAGTAAACATAATATAATTTTATAATTAACTTATATACATTGTTATGCATTCATTAATAATATTAATTCACTTGCGACATTTAAATATATTCGGTTGTAGTTGCTGGCAGCTAGAAGACAGCATTTCTGGTTGTAGTTGACACTGGACAATAACGATGTAGACGGTTGATGAATACTTTTCGGTTGATGAGGGAGTTGATGATGTGCTTAATTATTTTCACATTGACTTAATTAATTAAATTCACATTGTTCACATTTTGTTCACATTTTGTTGCCACTGTTTTGTTTTTTGTTTGAATCATTTTAAATGTAAGGCGTTTAGTCAGTTTGCCTTTAGCATTTTTTTTTTATTTCATTGGTACTTGAATAGTTTCTTTTGTTGTTTTTTTTTTTTATTTTCTTTCAAACTGCCATGCAAAAGGAGTATTTTTATGTATTCATGTTCTTTGTTGAAGAAATTAACATTGCGAAGAAAAAAAAAAACAGTTTCTCTTATTGGAGTTTTCTTATAAATTGGAGCATTATAATATTTGCTTTGTTTTATAGCTCGATCGCGGACACGCGTTTATTTTTTTTTCGCGGCTATTTTTCGTAACCAATGGTTTTTATTACATTATGACCATTCGTTTTTCGTCACGGTCGCCATGTGATAAGTGAAAACAACTGTTCATTGATGTACCCAGAAATAGACTGACTTTATTATTTTAACTGAACTTAAAAATACTTAAGACTATACTTGTATTAGTTTGCATGCATGTTTAGCTGAGCCGAGAGTTGTTGTGTATATTTGTGTTTGTGTTTCAGCTGTGGGATTATGCTGATCAGACATATCCCACGTCGCTGTGCAAAAAGGTATTACGTTACGAAGCGATTTGAATAGTGCTGTAGAAGCGCATTTCACATCGCTGTGTTCTACTCAAAGTGAAAGAATAATAATCAAAATGTTTATACATACAACAATAGTTCACTCGGTTGTAACAGCTCATAAACTGAGAAAAAAACACATACTTTAATATTAAACAAAAAATTTTAAAATAGATATATAAAGCCTTTCCGTTTCCACACAACAAAATTTAAAAAAAATTTTGTAAATTTTTACTTAGTATTTTCAACTCCTTTTTTTTCAATTTTCTCTTATAATTTCGTTGAAATAACCAACAAAATACCTATCTGAATACAATGAAAATATTTTAATTTTTTTGAATTGGTTTGACAAATATTGGATACATAAGATAACACTATGGAACAAATTCCGGTTAGCAAAAGTTAGGTCGATTCTGAGAGTGAGGGGTGAAAATAGAGGCTAAATTAAAAGACACGTATCGCGGCGCTTGTTTATGTTAGTTTGAATTTTTTTTTAATCGACCTTCAAACTTTGCAGTCCTAAATTTTGACCTGTGTTTTTTTTACACATAGCATTTTTAAGCACTCAATATCATTTGTGTGAAATTTAAAAAATATCGACCCACTTTTACGCCCACTTCCCAAACAACTTGTATTGAAAAAATGCCATAACTCCCTTGATTTTTAAAGCCTCAACTCAATTTTCACAAAAAAAAAAAAATATTATAATTGTAGAATACGCTCCTGAAAATAAATACCTAATCCGCCCACTTTAACGCCCACCTCCCATAGAAAAAAAACAAATAGAAAAACATGAATAAGTTATTTAAGCATAGTCCTTTTATAATTTTTAACATCATTATCGTACTCTTTTTTTTTGGAAAGGAGCAGGTAGAAGCAGCTGAATTTTTTCTTAACTTTTAGCTGAGACTACAAGCTGTTATTTTACATCTTTCGTTAAACAGCGCTCCACAGCGCTAAAAAGATGCAGTCCACTGAAGTTAATGAACATTGCAATTTTGATGTTGTTTATATTTTGTTCTGTGAAATTTTTTATTTGGCACTTTTTCCAACTTTTTAATGCAAATCTCATCTATGACAATTGTCATTTACGAAAATATTCGTTTACTGTGATTGTCAAATGATAAGTTTACTGTGATTGTTCCAAAAGATTGAATATACAGTAAATTTGCATGCCATTTTAAACCAGCGAACATATCGCACACTAAATTCAAAACAGTCACAACTCAAAAAATCATGACTTTTCAGGAGAAGCGAAAATAAAACTTTTTGGTTGAAACTGCTACAACTAAAACAAACTTCATTCTTCCAGTTAATGAAGAAAATAATGAAAAAGATAGTGAGATATGTGTTTTGTGAATTGATTTATAACAAAAAGTCGATATAAAAAAATTTTGAGTTGTGACTGTTTTGTAAGCCTTAAATTACGAAAACATAATATTCAGATATCTGACAACAAAATACCAAAAAATTATGCAAATCGGCGAACATGAAAAAAATGAATTTTGGACATTCTTCAACCATGTTGAATGATGTAATGTTGACGTCATAATTCAATCCGTTTGTATCATATTGTATTTTCGACAGATTATCTTTGCCACTGCAAAACATGGAGCGTTTCGTTCAAATAGTACATAAGTCGGCCACAGCAGTCACTGACGAAAATCGATTTGGAGCGAAACTTGAAAATTGCGAGCGTTACAGCCATCTTGAATCCCGAAAAGATTTTGAAAATAAAAAATAAAATTTTATTATGATCCAAAGCGTTATACTCCGCATGAAATTGGTTGGAAGTGCTCCTCAAATAAGGTCATTTAATCACATTAAAAGGTCAGTGATAGATAATTTTTTAAGAAAATTTCAATGTCATACATTATTTGCCCCATTGTGCAGCTCACAAGTAGAATCACAAAAAAATAAATACACCAACTGAAAGGAATGAAACGATTAAAAAAGGTTAGTTATGTTCATTTATTGGTCAACAATAAAACATTTTTTAGAAATTTTTTTAAGTTTTTAAAATTTTATTTATTTCGCCCCATTGTGCAGTTCAAATCCAATTTTAAAACAAGTAAAGAAAGTCTAAAGTCGGTCTAGGCCGACTATGAAATACCCTCAACACACCTTTCAAAAACAAACAAAAATGTTATTGTAAATGGGCGTGTCCGTGTGCGGATGAAGCCTATATTTTATATGCATTTAAATGTTGATGAAAAATTTACACATACCAATTTTTATTCCTGTAGCTCACAGTAAATGCTTTTATTTTGCTTTCGCTATGGGAGATGGGCGGATTCATGGACGGATTACTTCCAATTTTTGAACACACCTTAGTTTTGGTATAAAACACATGCATACCAAATTCAATTTCTCTATGACAAACATAACCTTATTTATTGAGTTTTAAACTTTTTGGGATGCATGGGAGGTAGGCGTGTCTGTGAGCGGATGACACCCATTTTTCGAACACATCTTTGCCTTGTCTTAAAAAACATACGTGCGAAATTTTAGCTCTGTAGGTTAAACAAAGGCTTATTTATTGCGTTTTCAATTTTGGGTTGTATGGGAGGTGGGCGTGTCAGTGGGCGGATGACGTCCATTTTTCGAAGACGATTTTTTTGTGTTGATATAAAACACACACATATCAAATTTAATTGTTGTCGGCTAATTATGAGCTGAGTTATGCAGTTTTCAATTTTCGCGTTGTATGGGAGGTAGGCGTGTCCGTGGGCGGACGATGTCCATTTTTCATAAACATCTTTGTATTGATACAAAACACATACACACAAAATAATATTGTTGTAAGTTAGTTATGAGCTTATTTATGCAGTTTTAAATTTTTGCGTTGTATGGAAGGTAGGCGTGTCCGTGGGCGGATTGCAAAAATAACCAATAGTGCAGATTCTTGGGTGCATGTGACCATGTGTACCAAGTTTCATCCAATTATCTCAACTCCTTCTTCATATCATGTGTATACGGACAACACACAGACGGACAGACGGAGAGACGGACGGACGGATGGACGGACATGAATAGCTCGACTCACGTGGTGACGCTGATCAAGAATATATGTACTTTTCTGTACCGGACTCGCTTCGTTCTATGCGTTACAAACGTTTGCACAAAGTTAATATACCCTGACCGTTCAGGTTTAGGGTATAAAAAATACGTATTTCATCTGAAAGGTATTCAAAATGTTACAAAAGGTCAGTTATGTTTATTAATAAGTCAACGATAGATCATTTTGTAGAAATTTTTGTAAGATTATATATATTTTAATTATTTTGCCCCAATGGTCAGTCCACAGTACCTAAAGTATATAAAAAAGTTCAAAAAAGTGAGTTAAATATAAGGCATTTATTGGCCATCAATAAAAACTCTTTAACCCTAGAAGGACATTTTTCTATACATAAAGGTCGAATCGACGTCGAATAGAATAGACGACACTATTTTTTAAAAGGCCCCTACCGATGTCCTATACGGAAAAATCGTTAGAAATCACTAGTTTTTGATTATTCGGATTATTTAGAATAGGAGAAAACAATTTTATATATATAAGATAATTTTGAAAAAAAACCGTTTTAAGTTGGTTCATTGCAAAAAAAAATTTATAAAAATCTCTTTTACTAACAGATTTCTAAAAATAAAATGCTCTTAGAAAAGCTCTTTATTATTTTCTTTTGTGTTTTCCTTGTATACAACGAAAAATATAAAGAAAATCAAAAACAATGTGATTTATTAAAAACCGTTTCAACGAAACTATTGAAAAAGAACTTCGAATAACAGTTTTGTGTGATTATGTATTATTAATTTGACAAAGAAGAGCTTGAAAAATTGATAAAAAAATCAATCACTTTGCAATAGTTTTTGCATTGTTTCAAAAATTACCAAAAATGTTAGTAACACAATTTATATAAATGGAAATAGCTTTATTTCCAAGTTTTTAGATAGTTTTAATATAAAAAAAGTGTAAAAGGGTTTTATCTATGCGCTCAAGTATTTAAAAACACTCGTTACGCTTTTAAAAATGATTTGGAAAATTTTAACTTTTGTTATTTTGCCAAAATTGGCCAAACTGTTAGAACCACAGTTTCTACAAATGGAAATAACTTTTTATCAAATCTAATACATAAGTATAATAGCTGTTTCAACTTTGACCTCAGAAATTATTATTAAAAAATCATAATTCAGTTTTTTTTTTAAATTGAGTTGGAAAATTTTAACTTAACCGATTTCTGTCGGATACTCATAGCAGTTCTCTGGTACGTATTAATAAAACGCTACTATTTTTCTGACCGCACAAATTTGCATCAGCTTACAAGATCAGTTCACCAGATTTTATACTCACCATATAACGGTATAAAACAGCCGTGGCGAATAAAAAAGGCTTGTTGACAAAATAATGTACTTGATCACTTTCATATTTGGCACTACTATTATTTTGACCGCAACTGTATATAGCAGCGGATGGAGTAATAAAGTTTCCGCCAAATTTGAGGGCACCCCACAAATAATAGTCAAACGGTGTCAAATCGCAGCTCCGAGGTGGCCAAACGACATCAGCTCTGCGGCTGATAATGTGATCTTCAAAAACAGGGCGCAAAACATCGAGTGTAGCTTCGGGTGTGTGGCACGTAGCGCCGTTCTGTTGAACAAAAATGCGTTCAACATGGCCCGATAACGATGGCCATTGACTGTAACGGCCACTCCTTGCTCATTTTCAAAGAAAAATGGCCCAATTATGCCTCTGAACCAAAATCCGCACCAAACAGTGACTCGTTTTGGGTGCATCGGCTTTTCAATGTATATGTGCGGGTTTTCTATGCCCTAAATGCGACAATTTTGCTTGTTTACATACCCGGCTTCAAAATGAGCTTCATCTGAAAAGATGATATTTTTGGCAAAATCGGCATCTTCTGTAAGTCGATCGCAGCTCCACTTAGCGAAGCGAAAACGCATTGGATGGTCAGTTGGCTTCAACTCCTGAACCACTTGGACTTTGTATGACGTCATACCAAGGTCTTTATGTAAAATTCTTTGTATGGCGTCATACCAAGGTCTTTATGTAAAATTCGTCTCAATGATGTCTCCGAAATGTTCGATTGTTTAGAACGACGGTGAATTGATGTTGATGCCGCTTCTTGCACACTTTCTTCCACAGCAGAAATATTCTCGGGTGTACACACTGTTTTTGACTTTTCACGCTTTGGTTTATCAATGAGAATGCCAGTTTCTTTCACTTTTTTTACAAGATAACGAGATGTCGGTGCTTCTTCTGCAACATTACCATGATTTTCAAAGTAATGTCGCAATATTCTCAGCGATGTTCAAGCGTATACACAACCATATTCGTTCAGCGGAAGGATAAAACTAATTATCTGTCAAATCAGACATGTGCTAAGTGTTACCATTCACGAAATAAGAAAAAAAAAAACGTTAAATGGCGGACCCTTTAGTATCTATCGCAGACCAATTAGTGAACATAACTGACCTTTTGTAACATTTTTTATACCTTTCAGTTGGTATATGACCCTTTTTTGAAATTCGACTTGTGGACTGCACAATTGGTCAAAATATCGCACACTAAATACAAAACAGTCACAACTCAAAATTTTTTATATCGAATTTTTGTTATAAATCAATTTATAAAACACATATATGACTATATTTTTCGTTATTTTCTTCATTAACTGGAAGAATGAAGTTTTTGTGTTAAATGAAAATTGTTTTTCTTCTGCAGTTTCAACCAAAGAGTTTTATTTTTCGCTTTTCCTGAAAAGTCATGTTTTTTGAGTTGTGACTATTTTGTATTTAGTGTGCGATATGTAAAATTTGAAAAGCTTAAAAAAATTTCTTAAAAAATTATCTAACGTTGACCAACAAATGAACATAACTGCCCTTTTTCAAATTTTTTTTTTTATAAAATACATAAAAAATTTTCTACTGCTGACCAATTATTGCAAATAACTGACTGTAACGAGGTTATATTTAACCTTTTTAATATCTTTCTGGTGGTATATTTAGGTTTTAAAAATTTCACTCCTTGCTTGCACAATAGAGCAAATTGTGCATGACCTTGAAAATTTCTTAAAAAAAATTATCTATCAGTGACCCTTTTAATGGGACCAACTGACCGTTTTTGACCCTTTTAATAGCTTTAAGATGGCATCATTAGTTTTTTTAAATTCCACCAATAAGCTGCCAGCATCCTGTAGCTATAGAGACCACTTAAAAATAAAAAATATTTTTTTCGAAAATGTCTTTCAAATATCTAACGATTGAGGTGGGGTCAAAAATATGTTTACTTTTCTGTCATACAGGGTGATACGGTCTAATGGGCAGTTCTTCTTGCATTTGGCATGAATCTTCATCCAATATAGCCTCCAATTCGGCATCCACATAGTTTTCTAGCCGTTCTTCGCACTTTTTGTCATCGGTATACTCTTCAGCGCTTCTACTGATTGGAACTGAAAACGAAAAGGACGCAAGCATTGAATTCTCCGCTCGAAAAATAGAATTAAACAATATCAACTAAACGTTGGGGAATATTTTCCCATCACTTCCATTTGAAAGTTTACCAGTTTTTTCTTGAAGGCACAAACCGAACATTGAGGGAAGTTGCAAAGCTAATGAAGTGGCTAGGAATTGCAAGGCTACAGCCAAATTTAATTCTATGAAACAGAATTGAATCTGTTGATGTAAATTTGTTTTTAATTTCTCACAAGCTAGTGCAATTTTGGCGGAAACTTTTTTAAAGGTGAAATCGATCGATCACATAGTATTGTAATATTTTAAGTATACACGTTAATATCTTAGCGCAGTTTTTATAGCATGGTATGATATTAAAAGTTGTTTTTTTACCGTGTAACATAAACACACACTCACTACTACTCATACTCGCACACATTAATAAAAATGCCAAGGCTGTTAAATTTCCGATGAGTGGAATTTCTATTATCTTCTCAAATC
Source organism: Tetanocera ferruginea (assembly GCA_958299015.1). Classification (NCBI taxonomy): domain Eukaryota; kingdom Metazoa; phylum Arthropoda; class Insecta; order Diptera; family Sciomyzidae; genus Tetanocera; species Tetanocera ferruginea. The sequence goes on from OY282642.1 coordinate 79,667,902, forward strand.
AAAAATGACTACAAAAAAATTGGCAAATTTGTAAGCCCTATTTTGGCATAAGACTTAAAATAGTATCTGGACATGCTTCGGAATAGCAGTTTACCTTCTTCATTCAGCGTCCACCCTTCCCTTAGCCGTTTAATATCAAATTTTCACCCATCACTTAAATACACGGCAAGTGATACTTGTTCGCGCGGCAGGGGGGGTTCTAATAAATTACATGGCATTATATTAAATTGCAGAGGCATCTCGAGCAACACCAACATATTTACTGCGGCACGGTGGGGACAAGCATGAATAAACAAACACAGTAAACGGAGGAGCAACGAATGTAAAAGCAAACATATACCTACACACACACACACGCACGCACATACAAATATAAAGCATTGCAAATAAAAAACGGAAGCGGTTCGAAGTTTAAGGGAGAATCTAAAAAAAATGCACTCACTACTTGACGCAATGGTGTACGTACAGGGCCTTTCAAAGGACAGTTGAGACCCGTGCCATGAAAAATTATTGGGGCCCCTTTTACAAAAACTTAGATTAATGTTATACAATTTATATTTACTTTGGAAACTTAAGGTTACAAGAACCATTTTATTGTATTCAGCCTTAAATTGTTCTAAACTAGTCTTTAGCCCAATGTATGTTTAGTATAAAAAAATAACTGTAACTAGTAAGCCTGTTGCCCAAATTCGTGTAACTCAATCAAAAGTAGACGTCAGAAGCATTAGCTATATATGTTTAACACATACTATAATATTCAAAAAGCTGTTTTTTCTCAATAACAATATGGAGAAATTATAATTAGTTTAATGCTTTAAATTTAAATTATAAGCTTTCTTGATTTCAATTCCTTGAATAGGCTTTTCTGATCAATACTTTTTTTTTATGCAATTAAATCAAAAATTCAATTCATATTTTTTTCCCAACGTTTCGTTGATTGTTTGTCAACATCTTCAGGGGATCTTTTTATTAAAAACGAGAAAACAACAATGCAACACTTAGTCAAAAATTCATTTAAAAATATGAACAATGAAAAATAAGTGAAATAAACAAATAAGTTAATTAGAACTAAACAATACTAAAAACAATAACTTACATCGTGAATGTAGAATTTTAAACTTAAAACATTGAACTTGAAAAAAATGTAAACATTAAACATTCAAAATAATGATTTCTTTTTAAGAAAACAAATTGGTCTAAAAACTCTTATTTTGTTACACCACTTGTCAACACTGTTTTACTGATGTAAAACGATAGCGTTTGACACTAACTTGTTAAGGATAAGGTCAAAGGATAAGAATAAGGTGTTAAGGAAGATGAACGAAGATGAATTAACACTGGTATTAATGCTAAGATAAAAATTATATCTATTTGAAAACATCGTAGCTAAATTTTTTAAAAATAAAACATAACTAAACAAAATAAAATACCTTAAAATATTTTAAAAAAAGAACACAAAATATTAAGAGAAGGTGTACGAAATCGCTTTAGATTCCATTTCTAAGGTAAAAAGCAAAAAAAAAAGGATTTTTTAAGCAAAATTAACTGGATTTTTGCTATTAAAAAAAAAGTCAAACTCGACACATTTCTCAAACTAAATTTGATATTAATTAAAAACGAGATTTTTTAACAAAACTGGTTTTTTTTACTCTTAAAGGTTGGGAACCACCTTCAGCGAAAGCACAAAAACCGATTTAATAACATCTATGTTCTTAAAGATTTAATTTTGGACTCCATGAGCTAAAAAGTTAATTTTTCAATAATTCTTAACCCGCAAATTTGGGCCCCTAATGAAATGGGCCCTTTTCAAATGGCCCAGCTGGACCTGGTCTGTATGCGAAGGTAATTTCCACCTATAGACAAAATACTGAGATACATATTCTTCTCATGCAAACACACATACAAACAAAGAACCGCACAACCGACGCAGGAAAGATATGTTGCGCGAGCTCAGAGTCTCAAACCTAGCGCTATTCCCTTGATCAATCGTTGTAATCAATCATCAATTACCGTTAAATCCATCAGGAATTATGCGATAAATTGATAGAAATTGCCAGAGCGACTGTTGCTGAAGTTGAAGATTTGCAGCTGGGTACCTTTTGTTCGTTGATTTGCAGCGATTTTTCTTTGCTTTCTAATCTACTGCTTTATAGAACACTTAAACATGAAGAAGATTTATTTACATTTCTGTACACTGACAAAATTATCTTATTCGATATTTTTTCACTTTCATTTTCCTTTTTACGTTTATTACAATACACCAGATTTGTATAGTACTGTATACTATTCAATATACTATATTTACTATATACTATATACTATAATTACAAATTTTATATTTTTCTGCTCAACGTACAGAGGGTACAAAAAGAAATACTATTGAAAAAAAAACGATTTGGTCGTTTATATTTGTTAAAAAAAAAAGTAAAAAAGAAAATTTAACCTTTTTTCAAAATTGCCTAAGTCCTCAAGTACGTACAAACAAAAATGCCTAAGTTCCTTTCAGACAATTATGTGCTATATTTTCTAGCAAAATTTTTTTTAAAAACTATTTTCTGTTTTTTCCTGGTTATTTCATAAACAGGATGATGGTCAGAAAAGTAAAGATTGGTGTTATGTTTCAAAGAAAATTTTAATAAAGCATTATTTATCAGTAAATTTATAATACAAACACAAACTAACAATAACTATATTAATTTATATATATATTTTTTGTTGTAATTTTTATACAGGACGGGTATATGTTATTATTAAACTAGAAAGGTATATCTTCGACTTGGCCGAAGTTAAAAGACCCCCACGGCCGATTCTTAAGGGTAAAAGAATCTTAAATTGGTCAGTTTTTTGTATGAGATTTTGAGAGATTATATTATTTTTATGTGTCTAAAATACATACATATAAAATTGTTTTCCAGCAGCTTAAATATAAGCCTTTTTATAAGTTTCCAATTTTGGGGCTGTATGGGAGGTGGATGTGTTAGTAGGTGGATGATGCCCATTTTTCTTACACACCTTATTTTTCATATAGAATTCACAAATACCGAGTTTCAGTTTTGTATCTTTAATATTAATTTCTTTATAGAGTTTTCAATTTTGGGGTTGTATGGGAGGTGGACGTATTAGTAGGTGAATGACGCCTATTTTTTAAATACATCTCAGTTTTGACATGAAAAACACAAATACTAAATTTCAGAATTGTAGCTTTAATATTAGCCTTTTTATAAAGTTTTTAATTTTGGGGTTGTATGGGAGGTGGACGTGGTTTTCATCCGATTTAGCCCATTCTCAAACCTGATCATAGTTTTTTAAAAAATACTTAAATATTGAATTTCATTACGATAGCTTCAAAATTACGGCTGTAATCGTGTCGACAGACAGACGGACAGACAAACGGACAGCCAGACGGACATAGCTCAATCAACTCAGGTGGTGATGCTGATGAAGAATATATATACTTTTCTATACCTACCATGCCTCCTTTTGGGTGTTACACACGTTCTGACAAAATCAATATACCCCTTACGCCATACTCGTGGGGGTATAAAAAAGACTAATAATAAAATAAAGATTATTTTATTATGCTTTGCACTGAAACACAACTTACATCTGTCGAGAAAAAAAAAGGATATTATAGATATCAAGTGGAGTATAAGTCCACTTTCTCTACTGAACATTCACATATTTAAGATTCTTGGAAAGATAAACCAATCTATAAAGATCAAACTTTATCAAATCACTGGAATCCTGTGATTTCTGAAAATGCTTTCTGAAAATGCTTTACTGAAAATTTTTTCAAGTCTTTTGTCTCTTGTGTCTTATTAATTCCAATCTTGATGAATCGAAATTTGAATTTTTTTAACCCTAGAAGGACATGCTTATTTTTTATACATAAAGGTCATGCTTCGTCGAATCGACGACACCATTTTGTAAAAGGTCCCTACCGATGTCCTATACGTAAAAATCTTTAGAAATCACTTGTTTTCGATTATTCGGATTATTTAGAATAAAAGAAAATACCAAACAATTTTATGTATAATAGTTTTTAATAAGAAAATAAATCTTTTCTGTTTGAGTTCATTTGGCTTTTTTTTAAAAAAAGGTACATAAAACAAAATTAAATATTACTTTTTTAAGCAAACATTGAATATAAAATTAATTTTTATCTTAAAAACAAAGTTCTAAATTTTATTCAGATAAAGTTTTTAAATGGATGAGGTAATACTATAGGCAATAGGCAGTAAGTTTATTTTAGCCTCCACTGTACCAAAGCAAGCGCTAAAACAATCAAATTCATCATTAGATTCGTTGTAGATCGATAAAATTTTTTCCAATTTCTTAATATATATATTTGTTTTTGTTTGCAGATTTTGCGTTCCAGCAATAAATATGGAACATTAATATAAAAACTATAAAAAAAACCCAAAATATGAAACTGAAAAAGTCACTCAAAATCCATGCTTCGTCGTTTCGACGACGATAATTTTTAAAAATCATACTTCTCAACTATTTTTTTGGTTCCACGTCTGCACACACGTCTGCGTTCAAGCTGCTGCTTTAGGAAAAATCAGAAGAAAATAAAATAAAACAAGGAATAAAAACGATTTAATGTAACCATGCGTCGTCGATTCGATGAAGCATGTCTTTCTAGGGTTAAAAATAACCTAAGTCCATAGGAATTTTTTTTTCAAAATTGTCTAAGTGCGGATGTACATATGATACCCGTATAAGTCCAACATTTAATCTGATTTATTTGAAGTCCTTAAAGGGTTTCTGTTATAAATCTTATTTATTATGTTTCATACAGATTTGTTGATACTAATTGAACATCTTCCAGCAATAATAATGCAGCGAAATTACAAAAAAGTAAAAACTTCAATTTTCCTAAAACGTATTATGATGGACTTAGGTGACTTTGAAAAGTATCGACTCATATATAAACTGTATAGTTTTTTTAAATTGGAAATTCAAGATTTTTTAAACAAGAGGAAGGTGTTTCCATACAATTATTAGATATTCTTGGTTAAAAAGAACATACTTAGGGCCAGTTTTTCAGTTTGGGTTTAAACTCTAGTCAAATTAAACCGAGGTTAACTCACCACCTCCGGATGGTCCCCAGTGTCCTTCATGCAGCATCTCTAAAACCTGTTTGCGAAGTTGAGGTGGAATTACAACCCGTGAGTAATCCATTTCGGGCAACAGTAATTAGTAGTAAACTCTGAATAATTAGTAACAGTTTCCGATTAAAATATGGCAATATATGATCCTGACATTTTCAAATTGAATTTGGCCATCCATTGCTGACATACCGCGTGACTGCTTGAATAATTTTATCTCGCTTAGTAGATTCAGATATGATTTTAGAATTAAGTGAAAATTCGTCGATAGTCGTTTGAAATACGTCCATCAAACATATCTCTTTCATTTTCATAAAAATCTGTATCTTCTCCAACTGGGAGACGTGAAAGAGCATCAGCGTTACTGTGTTGATTAGTATTTTTATAACGAATTTTGTAGTCATATGCCAAAAGAATGATTGCCAAACGATGTAAAGTCAGGACTGGTAGCTTTTTGTGTGGATGAAATAGAGTTGTAAGAGCTTGATGGTTCGTTACCAGTTCGAAATGTCTTCCATAAATATACTGATAAAATCTAGTTCCTCCAAATATGATGAAAAATGCTTCTTTCTCAATCTGAGAATAATTCACTTAACTTTCATTAAGAGTTTTCGAAGCGAATGCTATTGGCATCTCTGATCCATCAGGGTAACGATGAGATAAGACTGCCCCGATGCCAAATTTAGAAGCATCTGTGGCTAAAATGATTTCATACTTGTCATTATAATGAACGAGTCGGACTCCTTATAATATTGTATCTCGAAGTGAGTTCAAAGCGTGTTCTTGTTTTTGCAGCTCATTAAGAGCAGCTGCTTTTGATTAAAAATTTGGAATGAATTTATTATAATAATTAATATAATAATTATAATCATAAAATTTGAATGGGAGCCCCCATACAGAGGAGTTAGAGGGGATTGGTTCCAAGGCAAGGAATGTTCCTCTTAAAAAAGTAATGGGGGTCGGTCATATTCATTTCATTAACAGTAGGAGGTTAGGCTTTTGCCTCCTCTGTAGCTCGAAAACCTAGGGTGACCCAAAAATTCTGACTTTAGATTCGGATTCAGCGAACCCAAAATCTTTGGAAACCGTTGTGAAACTTCTTGGGATTTGCAAAAACTTCAGTTTTGTTGTACAGTGTAGATGTTTATTATATTTACACAAAACCATACTCATGAAAGTTTTTTAAGTTTTTTATTATTATGTTTGAATAAATATTTTTGTTGACTTATGCATAGTTTCTTTATTTGTATTTCATTATAGAGCAGAAAAAAAAAACTATGGTGTTCGAAAAAAGTGTCACGTGCGACCATCTCTTATATTGAATAAAAAAAAAATATAAATACTTTTACCAATATAAATCCAATATAAATCACGCCTTCTATGGTTCAATACCAACAAAATGTTGGAACCTAGATGAACACGTGATAAAGAAGTAAACAAGAAGCGCAACAATAAAATCTTTGCAGAATAAATGTAGTCAATTTCTTTGAAATTTTGCAACTAGCAAAAGAGTAGAAAAACACTGCTTGAACAAGTGAAAAGCTTTTTGAGTAATTCAGTTTTGGTGTTACTGCAGTTAAGCTTATTAACTTATCAAAGTTAGTGGACTGCATAAACCACAAAGACTACTGATGAGTCGGAGTAGCGTCCGACGAAACCATGGTCTAGCCTGCTCGGTTTGTTCTGCAAAGAACATTGTTGTTGCAGCAACCTGTTTGACTTCATTAAATTATTTGGCATCAAGCTCTAAAAATAATTCTTAAGAAATATGTTTTTTAAGAATAATAAACTTAAAATAAATCCTTTATGCCTACAATGCTAGCCAATTTTAAGGAACATCAATACAGAACACTAAAAAAAGTTCGCTGAAATCCGCGTTTGAATTTTTTGCGAAAAAAACGAAAACCACTTCTGTTTTTGGTCACGTGCGACCACCTTGGTTTTTTGCTAATATCTTGAGAACTAAAAATGGTCCAACAATTGACAATACCAATAATGAAAGAGCTAATTGAGAGATATAAGTTTCGCCTTTTGTTTTTTTTTTAATTTGTTTTTTTATGACATTTTTTTTCACTTGAAATGTGCACAACAGTCACATTCGACACCATGGAAATGCCCATATTTAATATTTTGTTGGGCCACCGCTTAATAAAATTGTCTGTTGCAATCTTTTTGGCATTAAAGATACCAGTTTATTGGTGAATTCTTCAGGTATTTGATCCCATTCCTGTTGCAAGAAATTTTTTTAATGTACTTATGGAAGAAATGTTATGATTCTTAAGCCTCTTTTCCAAAAAATCCCATACATATTCGATGGGATTCAAATTTTGACTCTATGGAGGAGCATGGAGCTGTTTTTTGTATTGTGCAGAAGCCATTCCCGGACAACATGCGCGGTATGTTTGGGGTCGTTGTCTTGTTGAAAAATATAGTCTGCAGGTAACCCTAATTTTTCAACAGATTGCAGCAAATTCTTCTTTAAAATACCTAAATATTTTCATTTGTTCATTTTACCACTTATGAAAAGTAATTTTCCTAATCCAGAAGCTGCCATGCACCCCCATACCATCACGTTTCCAGCTCCATGCTTTACAGTACAACGCAGATTCTTTGCTTGGAGAGCTGTACACGGTTTTCTCCAAACTTTTGATGGTTCATCGTGCCCAAAAATATTAAATTTACTTTTGTCGGTGAAAAGTACATTTCGCTAAAAGTCGACATTATTTTCCAAGTGAAGATTTGCAAAAGGTATTCGTTTTGTTTTATTAATAGAACTTATAGGGTGCTTCTTACGTACTGTTCGTGAAAAATATCCATTACGCTGAAGAGTTATTTGTATTGTTGTCTTGCTAACCATCTTTTGCGAAGCCTCTACTATATCGGCACGTATTTTAGAACTGCTTGCACTAGGATCTTTTCGCACTATATCTACAACCGCCCGTTCATCTCTACTGTTTAATGTACGAGGACGACCCGATCTCTTTTTATACTCTACATTTCTATTTTTTTGAAATTGCTTATGTGTTGAATTGTAGACTTCGATTTTTCAAGTAATTTTGCAATTTGACCTAAGGATTTGCCATCCTTGTGGAAATTTATGACAATTTGTCGAAAATCTGAGGAAGATTCTTTTTTTGAACTCATTGTCACGTAAAAAAACAAACTATTTACAAAACTATTAAAAATTGCTTGCCACAGCGCGTTAACAAAAAATTGACTTAAAATTTCCTAGAATTGTAGTTGATCAACCTAAAATTACCGCTACAGTTAATCGTACGATGAGTTCTGAAGCAATCACTTGAACATTTTTTTATCTCTTTTTAATTTACAGGGTTATCTTGCAACAAATAAAGGTAATATATATAATTAGTTATTAATTAAATTGTTAGTTTTCATTAATATTTAAACGAAAAAAAAGCATATAAAAGGTAAATATCAAATTAAGTGGTATAAAAGTATCATACAATGAAATATGAAGCAGACTGTATAAAAAAATGAATCTTTTGTATTAAATGAAATTTGTAGATTCAACAAAATTTGATTTGAAAAAATTTGAAGGAAAATAAATATGAAAACATGATTCATGAAAATATCTTAAAAGTAAAAATGCAAAGTATTTATTTTAACAACTATAACACAAAAAAAAAAAAGACAAATTGGCCATTTCAGCCCTTGAAAGGACTTTGACCGAGCTTCTAATGATCAATTGTGTTGTGTGTGTTATTAAATGTTTGCACACAATTGAACGAGAACTGGACCTACATGTTTTGTGCCAACTCCGAACGGCTAAAGTTCATGTTCTCAAGAAGCTTTAGATGGCATTGTGTACTCTCTGAGGTTTGCCATTGTCTGCAGAGAGGTGGTGACCGATCAGAAAAATTTTTTATTGAAAAAAACTTTTCTCCGCGGCTGGGGATCGAACCCGGGCTCCGAGCATGCTAAGCCACACACTTAACCTGCATGCCACGGTCACCACTCCTATGTATAACAAGTATAACACAACCTATGTTAAAAAAGGATTTTTTTGTAAAACAAATTAAGTTCTCGGTAGCTTAGTGGAAGTTGGCTTGATGTTACGCTTTTCCTTTCTTCATTTCTTAGCGTTTCAAAAAATGTGAAAGTTTTTGTCTGAACAAAGATGCATTAATAATTCTATTAATCTTCCTAACTTCAATTTAAGGTTTCTTGAGACCTTGAATTTGCACCATCAAATCTAAACAGCAAACGTCAGGGTCCATTACTTTATTCAGAGATTTTAATCTTTAAAATGCTCTCCTCAAAACCTGTAAAATGACTTAAGCTGTTATTGCTTGTCGACTTGTTTATTGACTTCACTATTGTTTATATTAAGTACTGTTTTTATTTCATCTTTACAACCAAAATTACAAAAAAAAATTAAAAATGCAATAAACAAGAACAAATTAAAACTAATCAGAACAAACTTAAAAACAAATTCTAGTTACAGTACAAATATTTTCTGTTTTCAAAAACTAAACAAATCTATGTGCATCCAAACTCATAACAGAGTAAAATTGAAAATTTGTATTCAAAGAAATATTTATTTATGTCAAAATTTCTGTAGAAGATATTTTTGTTAATATTACAGGAGTTTTTTTTATTACAAAAATACAACAAAAGCGATCAAAAATTAAGAAGCTCTCGAAAATAAATGGGACTTGATGCTACAAGTAAACATTAAAAAAGGAATGCCAAAGGATTGATTTGCAATTTTTGGCAAATTTTGAGCAGAATTGAATTTGTTTTTTTTTTTCCTCATATAATTTATATCTTATGTGTATCATATTAAATTCATCAGCCACAACTATTGACAATATTTTTCTCATCAATATTTTTACTAAATTTTGCTATACACAACACACACACACACACACAATCTTGAATTGCTGCACCAAATTACAAGAAGACTAGTCAGTGATAGAAAAGCTGTATATTTGTCCTTGCTTCGTTGGCTATTTCAATCTATTTAATATTTGCTGTGCATTTATATTTTTTCTTTTTGTTATTCTTGTTGTTATTGCTTTTGTTGTGTATAAAGTAGGAAATTGAAATTTTGTAAAAATCATTCTGTCAGACTATCTACTACAGCATGTCCTTGCGTTGCGGTTGACTTTATGCATCTTCGAATTGCCTCGCTTCGTTTACTTTTGCTACAATTTATTTTCTATTTACTTCTTTTTAGTTTTTTTTTTTTTTAATTTTTTTATTTGTATCTTTTGCTGTTTCGTTTTGTGTGTCTCTTAGAAAATATTTAATTTTCTTTGCACAAGGATATGCTGCGCTTCATTGCATTGTGAATCCAGAATGAATAGTGGCTGTGGTTAAGGTGTTTGTGTTGGTTGGTAGTGGGTGCAGTAGCTATAGCTAAGCTTTATGAGTTCAAGCTCTTGTCTGATGGTGAGTATTTGTAAAGAAATGCAGTGAAAATGCACGCAACAAGCAGCTGCTTCTGCTTCATATCGACAGCAACATCATTTGGAGAGGTTCTTCAAGTGTCTTCTAAACATGTCCCTTCAAGCAGCGTTTAGCCTGCTACATGCTGGAGCTGCTGCTGTTGCTACTACAGCTGATTTTGCTGCTAAGCGTTGCTGCTCAGTGTCATTGTAGACTTGTTGTTAGTGTTGTTTATGTTTTTTGTTGTTGTTGTTGTTGATAGTAGCTGCAGCTATTCAATAGTACACTCAACTATTGGCAAATAAATGTGTTTTCCGCACATCATTGCAAGACCGAAACTCTTTGCGCCCAATCAATGCTCATATCCAGACACATACTTGTACACCATGCAATGTGTGCATGTGTGAATGACTCTGGATATAAAAGTGTTTGAGGATGTCCTTAAGAGGACACATGTTTATATACAAGTACTTTGTTGTTGTTGGTGTTTACTTGCTGCTTGGCAGCACAAATATTTAATCACACATTCTGAGCTTATGATGTCTTTCCGTAAGAGTTTCAGCTTCGTTTAAGTTCAAGGCTAATTAGTTGTAGAAAATAAAAGCACTAAGAAAGCACTAAATGGAATTGGAATGACGAATAAAATGTAGTAATGAAAGACTTGGACGTAAAATGAAATTAATAAATGAGGAAAAGGAAAAACAATCAATGATATTCTGCATCCTAAACACTCCGTCTCATAATTATAAATACAAGAGATATCATTGTTTCTAGTTTTGAAGAGGAGCACAAAAGCAACAAAATATTAAAGTCATTCAAATCGCTTTTAATTCCGGGAGTTGTTCTGAGCGAAGTCATAATATTCTTGATACGAAGCCCTTATGTGATTGTTTATCAAAAAATTAACACGCCCATTGGTGCATAAAATATGTGCTTTTGGGATAATTTATCAAAAAATTTATGTGCCCACATGCGTCCAATATAAGAAATTTTTGGATTGTTTGTCAAAAAATTAATATGCTCAGTTGTGCTCAATTTATGTCATTTTGGTACTGTTAATAAAAAGCCATGCTCATTGAAAGAGTGCTACATTTTGTAAGAATATTGGCAAAATTTAGTACAAATTAATACATAGTAATAAGCAATCATACAATGGAACAGATGCGACAAAAAATAGAAGTTATTTTTAAGCTCGTATAGAAATATGCAAAATTTTGCTAATTTTGAGATTTTTTTTTTTATATATAATATACATGTTAATGGAGGTCAAAGAATAACTTTTCTTCGTAGACTCATGAAACAAGAGAATTATCTTTTACTTTTTTTAAATAAATATTGCACGAATACGGACGCAACATCAGGGACGCGACAAATTTTTCCAACGGTAATAAAATAGAGTAATGATGTTCATTATAGTTCAATGAAGTTAAATTCAAGTTACATAGCAGTAATACTAATCAAAATAAAAAAAAATATAGTGTAAAGCTGTTAGAGTGCTTTGTTTTAATGTTTTTCTTCACTTTTGGTGGACCTTTTTTGGGAAATGCCCATAAATGTCCAATCTAAGAAATTTTTGGAATTGTTTCATAAAATATGCCACATCCTAACAAACAAAATGATTCACTTATGATATCGTTTATGAATTGATTTCTCGTTCATTTCATTCAATAGCAATTATCATATACAATTTATTTATAATATCGTGTACGGGAGAAATTCCTCTTTCGTTAACGAATCGTTCAAACCGACAAAAGCAATTCGTGAAGGAGTCGCCAAATCTTAGAAAATAAATTTATTAACGAATGTGCCTATTTCAAATAAGCAATTCGTTAACAAATCTTCCAATTCAAAAGAAGCAATTCTTTAAAGAATCACCAAAGTTCAAAAAGCAAAAAAAAAAAAAAATAAAAAATCTGGAAGTTTTATACATAGTTACCCGTCAACTCTTCTCAAATCATCAACTTATCTCGATTTTAAACACAAAAATTCTGGGTTGTTTTTGTTTACATTCACGGCTTTAATGTTAAAACCGCATTCAGCATAATTTTATTGAAATTTTTTAAATGTTTTGATGTTTTTTGAAACAAAACAAAAATAAATTTTTTGAAATGCTTGCGATATTCAAAGTTTTAGAAATTTTACTAAAGTGTCGCTCAAATAAGTCGCTTTATTTAAATTTATAACAAAGTATTTCTGCGGGGGGACATGATATTGGCCGTTTTTTGAAATTGACTTTTTTATAATTTTGTATTTTAGTAAATATTCTTAAGATTCATGAAAAAATTCCTACGGGTTAAAAAGTTACAGCCGGATTAGTGAGTGCGCATTTTTACTTTTCACCTTTTTTTTCTTTGTTCACAAACTTTGCGAAACCATGCTTTTCGTATTGGTTGCGGCACTAGCGAGTTCTTTTTTTGACGAATTTTTTTTTGTTTTGTGAATTATTTTATTTTTAACTTGATTTGCTATCGTATGACACGAACTTTTTTAAATTTCTTTTCGATTTTTTATGAATTTTTAAAGTCAATATTTTTTCGAAAAATAACACTTTCAAATTTGGAACATCACCAAAAATTTAAAAAAAATTTTGTTAAGATTTAAAAAAGCTATTTTTGCTGCAACCACGAGGCCCCGTTTCTTTCTCTGCCACCAGTTTGGAGCTCAATAAAACCATGTTGGAGTGAAAAATATATTGTTTTGAATTTTGTTTTTTTTCTTGTAATTTGTTTGTTTTTGAGAAATGTTTGTTTTTGACTGAGTTATGAATTTTTCAAAAAAGGTCTGTTTTCTCTGCAGCGAATGTTATGTCCCTCCTTAACAAAGCAATTTTAAACGATGCTTTCTTTAAGCATCCAGCCAACCTCTGATACAGACAAAACCAAACTATTCGAAAATAATACGAAAAAACTATTTACAAGCGATTCGTCAACGAATCACCCCTCGCCACAATGTTTATTGGGATGGCAGCAATATTTTCACACAAATACAAATACAAAATACAAAAAATTTAAATACGCTGAAGGTGCTCATTTTATGATATTTTGGTATGACATTTTATGACATTCAGGAAAATATAATTATACCCTAAACCTGAAAGGTCAGGGTATATTAACTTAGTGCAAACATTTGTAACGCATAGAATGAAGCAAGTACGGTATAGAAAAGTATATATTTATATTCTTGATCAGCGTCACCAATTGAGTCGAGCTATCCATGTCCGTCCGTTCGTCCATCCGTCCGTCTGTATATTGACCGTATACATAGGATAAGAAGAAGGAGTTGAGATAATTAAATGAAACTCGGTACACATGGTCAGATAAACCCAAGGATCTGCACTATTGAATATTTTTGGAATCCGCCGACGAACACGCCTACCTCTCATACAATGCAAAAATTTAAAACTGCATAAATGAGCTCATAGTGAGCCTACAACAATAAAATTAGGTATGTATGTATTTTATATCAAAACAAAAATATCCTCGAAAAATGAAAATCTTTCGCCCACGGAAACAACCAACTCCCAAACAACCCAAAATTAATAACTCAATAAATAAGCTATTGTTTAACGTACAGTCTTCGAAAAATGAATGCCATCTGCCCACAGCCACGTCCACCTGCCATAAAACCCAAAAATTAAAAACTCTAAATAAACTCATGTCTAACCTACAGATAAAAAATTTAGATCGTATGTATTTTATATCAAAACAAATATGTATTCGAAAAATGGGTGTCATTCGCCCACGGATACGCCCCCCTTCTAAGCAACCCAAAAATTGAAAATTCAATAAATACTTAAGCTCATGTTAAACGTAATGAGATACAATTTGGTACGTATGTATTTTATATCAAAACAAAGACGTCTTCGAAAAATCCACGTCATCCGCTCATCTACCTCTCATACAACCCAAAAATTGAGAACTCAATAAATAAGCTTATGTTTAACTAACGGAGATAAAATTTAGCACGTATGTTTTTTTTAACAAAACAAAAATGATTTTGAAAAATGGACGTCATCCACCCACGAACACGCCTACCTTCCATGCAACCCAAAAAGTTTAAAACTCAATAATTAAGGTTATGTTTGTCATAGAGAGATGAAATTTGGTATGTATGTATTTTATTCCAAAAATTAGGTGTGTTAAAAAATGTTTTTCGTAGACATCTTTATTTTGATATAAACTACATACATACCAAATTTTGTTGTTGTAGGCTAATTATGAGCTGAGTTATGCAGTTTTAAATTTTGCGTTGTATTGGAGGTAGGCGTGTCTTTGGGCGGATTCCAAAAATATTTAATAGTGCAGATTCTTAGGTCCATGTGATCATGTGTACTAAGTTCCACTCCATTATCTCAACTCCTTCTTCATATCCTGTGTTTACGGACAACACACACACGGATGGACGGACGGACGGACATGAATAGCTCGACTCACGAGGTGTCGCTGATCAAGAATATATATACTTTTCTTTACCGCACTCGCTTCGTTCTGTGCGTTACAAACGTATGCACGAAGTTAATATACCCTCACCTTTCAGGTTTAGGGTATAAAAAAACGTTAATTCAAAAAACGAAAAATATTTATTTCGTTTCGGAGAAAACGATATAAAACTTTTTCGTTTTGTGCCCAATCAACCATTGAAAATAACTTTAATTTCAACAAAAAATCGTTTTTTTTTTGTGTCAGAAGAAATTTTTTTTAGTATAGGAGAAAATAATAGAAATTGTTTCGTTTTTCAACGAAACGAGATTTGATTTGATAAATTTTTAACGTTATATAAAAAACAAAATAATTTTGATAATTTATTTTTCTGCCTCAACGAAACGAAAAAGTTTTGTGGATTTCGTTGTGCATGTCTGCTTTCAATATAAACAAATATCTCGACTAAGATAGGTCAAAAGTTTTTCAGTACAGTTCATTGACAATGTCATTGAGACATTGACAGTTGTTTTGCGTATCTATGTTTACATACTGCTGAAAAATGGCGGTCTGCCACTATTCACCACTTTCTCCTAATAGATAAAACTAATCACTTTCACCTTTTTAAAATTAAGTATTTTCAGATATCATAATACAAAATATATGTTATCAAATTTGTGTTTCCTGCAATAAAAAAAATACCAAATATATATTACTCTTAATTTAAAAGTTTAAAGTTATAAGCTGTTGCTGCAAAAGGGCCATGATCAATTTCACTGAGCATACCACAAATCTTGTTACAGATATAATTTTTAGAAGCAAACCTAAAGGTTAACCAGCTGAATACCAAGTATGGAAAACCTCGATTAGTGATAACAGAGTAGTAACCTTATATGAACCGATCATCAAAGTGATTCTAAAAGTTCTATAATTCGAAAATCTTAACACTTTAGCATATATTATAGGGTTTAAAATTGTGCATTTGACTTTTTCCAATTTTAGCAATATATAACTTCTTTATAAATTCAATCTACGTTTTTTAAGGACACAGTAGTTTTTGCATTTTTGAGAATTTTTTTTTTTCTCTCGCAGAGCTGTATAGAAAATCTAGCAAATTGCAATAACAGCACGATGACAATAAAATCGTGACACAGCATTGTTCGTATAAAATTTAATAATATCAAAAATGATAGAAACTACACACGATTCAATTAATATCCAGGATATTAATATGAAAAATTGTTGGATGCATACAATGGCAAAGCAACAAAAGAAGAATCACCAACATCATAATTCATTATGATGCTACATAAATTCAAAGTCACGCATGCAAGCAAGCACACGCGCACACACACACACGCGCACACACTATCAGGCATCCTCACTCTCTCCTAGTCAATTGAAGGTCCTCGATTGTACTACATGCGGAATCTATATGTCACATATTCTTCTTCATACCAACACACACTCAATTACAAACTATCACCAACATATATGCGCTAAAAGCACGCATACATAAACAAACAATGACTGAGTTTTTTCTCTCTCTTCTAACTTATATTTGGCATATATAAATACTTACCGCTGTAGCTCCTAGCATTTATTGAATGCTTTATCAGTCGATGACTATGATGATGATGACGACAACAACAAACCTTGCAACGATGTGAGAATCAAGTATGTTGGGATCCAACAACAATGAAACCATATGGTGCAGTATATAAAAAAAAATAAAACTAGGTATAACAAATATTGCACGTTTATAACGTGCGTCGCACACGGTGCAATGACTGGCACTTGTAGCTCAGATAAACGATGTCCTCTGCGCAGAGTGACAACGACCGATTGACTCATTGTCAGTATCCCAACAAGCTGCAAGGCACACAGTTAATGTTAGGTGAGGGAGGAGAATGAAAAAAGCAAACGCAACGCATGCTGGTAGGTGAGGAAGAAGGCAATTCAATAAATTGACATTTTGAAATTTATGAGCTCAAATTTTCATGCAGCATCCTTTTGTAAAGCGATGTTAGTGAAGAGACGCTTTTATCAAAGTCCTTTATTGCAATAAATTCTTCAAATTTGTTGATTCTTCTCTGAGATAAATCAAATCTTAAACTGCTGCCACTTTTATAATTAAATCTAGTTTGACAAGTTTTGATGTCTTTATTTTTATTTTATTTGGCATTCGTTCCACCAATAAAAATGCTATCAATATGTACATGAGACACCAGGGAGGATATTTTGAGTGGAATAGTACTTTTTTGAGTACTATTGACTCTAAAAAAGTACCCGAGTACCTTCTTGCCGAAAAAAGTACTCTGGTATATTAAAGAATTTTACTTGAAATTTTGTCAAGAGTTAAAAAAATCATTTTTGAAAATGAAGTCATAAACTTATTGCCAAAATTCTCACCCAGTCACGTATTATTTGCCGTTGATTTTAGAAATGTTCCCAGAACAAGAACTTTTAAAAGAAAAAATTAAAAAATTTTCATTAAAATTCGCAAATCTTCGTAAGATCTTCTTCAGTACTACTATTTCCAACCATTTGTTTTTTTGTAACTGTGGCAATTTATTGTTCCTTTATGTGATAAAAATAATAAAATTTAAAAAAGTAATGGTTTTAATTTATGTATTTATTCACATATCATTACTTAATAAAAAGTACCCTAAACAATAAAAAAAGTACTATTTGCCTTTGTAAAAAAGTACTCTCGAAAATGATCCGATATCATCACTGTGAGACACCCAACTTTCCTCACGAGAAATGGAAAACAGAAAATTAATTATTTTCTATTTGCATAAAGAATAAAATATATATATGAACGATAACTTAATTGTATTTAACAGAAATATAAAGTGGAAAAAAGTGGTATTTGAACGAAGAAGGATTTTTAAGTTAAATTTTACTTACAATTAGATGGAAATTGGTTTCGTTACCTATTCACCGTATTCATACGTAGTCTGCTTGCAGAAAGTTTAGATGAAAGAAATTCACTGTAGAGAGTTATAAGTGTATGTTCTTTAGATGGGACCAGAGCTTTATACATTTCATTATTATATTTCAAAACCTCTCTACACGGGCAGAATATGAAAATTGGATGTCATCGTAATATATCAGTAAAAAAACAAAAAATATACTATTCTCTTTATTGACACTTACAGGGCCCTTGATTTTAAAATATTTCAGATTAGATCAGAACTCTTTCAATATAAGCCTTGGAGATGTCTATAAGACTTGATATATAAAGCTATAATATATAACTATAATATATAACACGCCCTACTCCCATACAACCCACATTAGCGAAAACTGTTAAATACTGTAAAGGAATACATGGACTTTGACAAAAATAATAATTTATTTATGTTTGTTTAAGTGTATCAATCATAAGCGCAACAAAAGGGGGGGTTTCGGGGTTTAAACCCCCCCCCCCTCCCTCCCAAAAATTATTGTAGTACCAAGCAAAATAGTATTCAATCAAAGTGAGTCACATGAAAAGCAATCACACGTTTTATGAAATGAGTGAAAACCCCAAATGTATATTTCAAATCGATTCTGGTTGATGCATAATCTGATAAGTTAATCATATTTTATTCCTTCAGACTGCACATTAAGCCGGATCGATTTTGTATGGAGAAAAACAAGTGAGCCGGACACCGACTCAAAAAGTAAGAAGTACATACTCTTAAAAACTAGAAAATATTTTTTTTAACACCTATAAAAAATTAATTTTTCTTGATATTCAAATGCATTTAAGATTATTGGAAAAGTACTGAGCTCTTCTTTCTTTTGGTGTATCGTATGGTGTTGTTTAATCAAAACTGAGTCCTATGAAAAATGCGTTTTTTATAAGTGTTAAAAAATATAAATATTCGAATATAATGAATTTTGTACTGGAACGCTATCTAGCGCACATTTAACTGGTTAAAAACTGGTTAAAATAAATCGATTTGCGTACGTAAAAACTCATATGTACCCATTTTCAAAATTTTTTTAGTGTACCATGAAAATATTTAGTTTTTTGCTTATCTTTGGTATGCATTCTGAAGGAAAAAATATATGAAAAAAAATTCGTTTTCTGCAGAAAAGACGTTCCGAAGAACCAAAACTGCTCCATGGGGATTTCTCCGATCCACACAAAATTATATAGAAATTGTTTT
This sequence comes from Tetanocera ferruginea, assembly GCA_958299015.1. Lineage (NCBI taxonomy): Eukaryota > Metazoa > Arthropoda > Insecta > Diptera > Sciomyzidae > Tetanocera > Tetanocera ferruginea. The sequence continues at coordinate 79,687,009 of OY282642.1, forward strand.
TAAGAGTCCCTCTAACTTTTAAGTCAGTGTCTAGTCAAATTTCAATTTCGATCCGACTTACTACACATGTTTTATTTTTGTTATATTCTGATTCTGACCACTTGAAGGGTTGTGGGCAATACTTCAATTTGAGTTATCTTTTCAACTTCTAGCATGGAGGAAACTTGAAATATTTGGAACCAAATTAATTCAAAAGTAAGACATAGTAAAAAAGCCTAAATTTGAGGAAAATCGGTTGAGTCACTCGCCACTGAAAAAAATCAAGGAAATTTCCCGTTAAATTGTTATTTTTCGTCTTTTTTTAAAGTAATTTTTTAAACATCGATAACACAAATTCTATAGAATTAAGTTTATAGTGAAGTCATGTGATTTATTATAAAAATAATTCCGATTGACTTCCGAAAGTGGAGAAAAAATTCACAATTTCTAATTTTTCCTCGTTGTTTCCAAAATCCGTTTCATAAAATTTCTCTAAATTTTTAAATATTATATATATATTAGGTAAAAATATGTTCGTTTAATTTTTCTTATGTTCGCCTGTTCGCCTTATTCATAATCTTCCATTGGATTTTCAAAATCAGTTTCATGAAAATCCCTCAAAATTGCGCAAATATTAACCGATTTTGGAAAAGTGTAGGAGAGACCTATCGTTAAAAATATATTATTCCGTTTTCGTCAGCATTTGCGCATTGGACAAGTAATACCGAACGATTTTTTCAAATTCAGACTCTTTGTTTTTCAGCCCAAGGTGTCAGAAATTAAGCGGTTTTTACTTTCGGAATTGAGCATTATTAGTGCTCACTAAAGGACGAATTTTAAAGCTAGTGCCAGCCAATTGGGTATTTTTACAATGAAGTGATGTATGGATGAAAAATTTTCACTGCACTCAAATATGTTATAGAGTTTGCTCCAGAGAATGCTTTTCTCTAAATGTGGTACAAAAAAATGCCTGAAAATGTTAAAAAGCTTCCATGAAAAAGGGAAATATATAAAAATATAATACTTTTTTATTTTTGAAAAAAAATTTCATTTTATGAATTTTTTATCAAAATTTAGTAAACATTTTTAATTTTCCTTCAATTTTTCTCTATAAATGAGAATTTTTTTGTGCGAGAAAAATACCTGTCATTATTAGACATTGAAATATTTCCATTTCCTACAAGTGAAGAAATATTTATTTGAAAATGTAAAAATTTATTCTAATTGAATTATCGAAAATAGAGAAATTTTTTCATCGGAGAAAGGTAAGTATTTTTTCTGAATGTGTGGGGAGAAGAATATTGAATTTTTGCTGACCTTATTGGGACCCGAGTAAAAATGAAAATATTTTAGCTCAAGCCTTATAACCTCCGTACAACTGCCAAACAAGAAAAAAATCCATTAAACGGTCTACAACTGGTGCTTGCAAAATATTTTGGCCGAACAGATCCTAAACAACGTTGAAGCAAGTTTATTTTAAAACGACCGCTACCACTGCTGTACACCTTCTGTACGGATAGAATGTCCTGACAGTGACCGTTTTAATTAAAAAAAAAAAAAAAAAAAATATGGTGCTGGTCATGACTGAAGTTTCAACAAAGAACCATTAGTGCAAAAATTTAACGCACTATCCGCTACAACTCAGCCGCTGTAATTACGTAAAATTGTGTTTTTATATAAGTTCTACATTTAATAAAATCGCCCCCCAAAAAAATTCCTGGTTGCGCCCCTGGTATCAATATATATATTTTAATATGATAGAATGCTTTAGAGTTTCTTTACTTGTTTATTTCTCAAACAGTCAGAAAAAGTGAAAAAATACTTTTTGTTAAAAAATGTGTGTCTCATTTTCTTATTGGCTGTTTCTAAATTTATAATTCTTCTTGCAGGTCCAATCAATAAGGTAAAAAGATTGCGGAAACGTTTTCAAAGATAAACTTAATTAAGATTTATTTAAGGTCTTCTAAGGGAGAAGCAAAAGTTTCTGATCTTGCTATTTTATCCATTGAAAACGAGCTTGCAAGTTATTTTGATTTTGATAAAGCTATTTCAAATTCAAAGTTAAATTCAAGTTATTTCAAAAGTCGGGCTAGACCGACTTTAGAGTTTCCTTACTTGTTTTTGTACCAAATTTGGACGAGATGAATACACCGGCGGGTGTAAATGAATGTGAAATGAATGAAAGAATGCCCATAAATATGGGCGGAGTAAAGTTTGTTCGGTACAAAAAAGCAAAATTTTGAAGAATTTTTTATGACAGATTTTCAATACTGATTCATTGTGAAAATTAGCATGTTATAATACAACATTTGAAGGTCATTTGTAAAAGTTTGGTACAAAAATATAAAGAAATAACAGATTTATTTCAGTTCTCCGCTACTGCCTCGAAAAAATTTTATTGGTTTTTTCAATAAAATCAACCTATTTGTTATTGTTAGATAGATACTCATTGAAAAATGTAAAAAACTCAACGTTAGGTTCAGTTGTTTTTTTCCAAATCATGGTCAGAGGCTTTAAAAATTACAAGTTAATGAAAATCGATTTAAAGTTTTAGCTGAGTTGAAGCAACGATCATTCCAACTATCATAAATCCGTCAGTGTTACTCCGGGTGGTGACCGTGGCATGCAGGTTAAGTGTGTGGCTTAGCATGCTCGGAGCCCGGGTTCGATCCCCAGCCGCGGCGAAATGTTATTTCAATATAAAAATTTTTCTGATCGGTCACCATCTCTCTGCAGACAATGGCAAATCTCAGAGAGTAAATAATGCCATGTAAAGCTACTTGAGAACATGAGCCTTTCGGTGTCGGCATAAAACATGTAGGTCCAGTTCTCGGTCAATTGTGTGCAAACATTTAATAACACACACAACACAATTGATCATAAGAAGCTCGGTCAAAGTACTTTCAAGGGCTGAAATGGCCAATTTGTTTGTTTGTTTTTGTTACTCCGATTGACCTAAAAATTGAATGCAATATTCTCGGAAAACATAAAGATAATAAGAACACTAAATCACATCGAATTGATTTCTTACTTAATGTAGAAATTTCTTATAGGAGTGACACCATGAGTACCTGCCCAGGGTGACACCAAGTTCAGGAACACCACTGGTTGAACGTTTTCGAAAGTAGCACGTTTCCTGCTTTTCGTGCTACGAAACGTTTTCACAGTTTTCTCTGTGTATAAATGTGTATTATAATACATTATTGGTGGATATATTTTTTTTAATTATGAAATAGTCTGTGTAAGATTTTTAATCAGAAAAATGAATTTAAATAAAACCTAATAAAAATCAAATTTCTCGTCCAGTGCTCAACTCTTGAGAATTGTTGCATGAGAAGCCGCCTTTAAAGCTTTATATTATGTTAAAACCAACTCTTGATTAGTCAGGTAATGCAAACGAGGAGCTGGTCTTGTTAAGTCAACTACTGGCAGTACTCTAATATGGGTTCCCGGCCATAGAATTATTATGGTAATGGAAAAGCTTATGAGCTGGCTATGTTATATTCTTTCCTTTACAACCGTAATAACGAAAACATTAGCAGTTCCTCTGAGCACAGTGAAGGGAAGGATTCGCTCTTATTACTTTGTCATGGCAGGTAGAATATAGATAAGACTACCAACATGTACCATAGATAAGGAGCTGTGGCCTACCTACAACCCAAGTAGAGCCCCTTTGGCTGCTATTAAGATCCCGTAATAACATAGCAAGGATCACGGCAGTCATCACTGGTCATTTGCTCATTCGGGTGCATGCCAAAGAAATTGGAATATCATTTAACGCTCACTGTCGCACATTCTGTGTGCCTGCCTAGCTGTAGCAAGATCCACAACATTCTGAGATTCCTCAACTGCACTTGATAGCTCTGATTAGCATATCACCCATCTAATCGCGTCACACCCCCCAACACAGTACACAGAGGTTATGGCATCAAAACGGCTCAACAGAGCTCCAAACCAACCAACCAGATAGGGATTTGAACTCAGGTCTATCAAGATGCATTGGCTCACTGCCAAGATGCCACTCACTTAGCTCGCACGGCCGCGACCGCCACTAGTCTATAGCATCATCAACTGTAATATTAAGTGCTGAGTAAATTGTAATAAACCAAAACAATTTCGCAATCAATACTGTCTGTCTTTTATCAAAAATAAATACAACTCAAATGTGAAAACACTACTAACTGTCGGAGAGTGTTGCCAGTTAATTTAAATAATCAAAAGGCATTTCATAAAATAATTTATTTTCATTTCATAATCAAATAATACTACTTTCAATCTGTCATATTATCGTGTGTATTCGCTTTCAGAGCTGGAGGGTAGTGTAGGAAACTCCATTTGCACATACTTAAAAAAGAATTTCCGCGAAAACGCACACAAAAACCAGCTAAAAATAATGATTATGTCAATATTAGTCATTCGAATTATGTAAATGGCAGCGTATATCAAAAGGCGGACGTGAATATAGCAAAACTGGAATCCAACAACTACACAAGTCATAGATTTATTTTGTGTGGGGCTGCTGAGCCGGGTGTGCTTCATAACCGCCTCTACTCTTGTATTATTATTTTTTTTTTTATGCCAATGCCAATTCAAAGGCTGCCTGCCAAGCTAGTATTTTGTGATAGGCTAGCAGTTAGGATTATGCTTTTTTGGAATTTTTGTTATTTTTTTTTTTTATACAAGTAAATGTCATATAAAATAGCAATTTGACAGTTTTATTTGGATGAGGAAGGGCAAAAGCATAATTTTATTATAACTTGTTATTGTGGCATTGTTTTTGTTGACAATATATTAAATTTGGTTAGTAGCCAAGAGTAGCCGGATAGAAAATGACGTTGATGTTTTAATGTTCTTAAGTTAAAAAAAAAGAAGTCTTACTATAAAAGTTTCTGACTTGCTAAAAAATGTTAAAGAGGCACAATGCGAATATTTAAATGAAGAGGATGGAAAATTTAATAACTTTGAGTGTCGTAAAGGTATTTTAACTTATTGGAGTATACAACCCAACCAGTGGCGGATCTACATACGGGCTAAAAGGGCTTTAGCCCATTGCCCCTTGGATAATTTTATGTATGAGTACACGGAGAGAAATTTGAGCTGACAACAATCCCAAATTAATTTCTTTTGGAAGTGATTCCGAGCTAAGCCATAATTTTCTTGATATCAAGCCATAATGCGATCGTTTATCAAAAAAAGACAAAGTTTCGATAGTATCGTGAGTGTAGACGTAGAATTCTGATTAAGTTCTAACCTTCTTTGTCTCTTTGGTCCGATTGTACAGTCAGTTTAACTTCTAATTTCAAAATAACATGAAGACCCCGATTTTAAAAAAAATCGTATGGTGACTATATCTCATGCTGAGGATATGTCCTTTCAATTAGTTCCATTTTCGTCTCAGTCCGATGTTTAGTTTGCGAGCTAAACTTTCGTCTCTGTCCGATGTATAGTTTGCGAGCTACACTCGCTAGTGCTAGTCGGATGTCTAAATAAAATTGCATTAAAAACAAAAATTTAAATTTAACGTCATCTATTGGTTAAAAGCATAAAACGAAACATGATCCGACTCATTTTTTCATAAGAATTAAATCTAACCCGATCACAGACCCATTTCGTTAAGTTTGATAGTTTGAGTTCATTGACTGAGTTGAAAAGAGGTTGTGATGACATCTTGTGTTAAAAAAGAGCACTCGTTTTAAGTAGCACACACAAGAACCCAATAAACAAGTAGTACATACCAGAACCAGATGAAGAAGCCTGCAAATCAGTTCGTATTAAACAAAAACAATACAGGCAAAAACAACGAAACAAAAACAAAGAAAGTAGCAGGCATAGCATAAGCAGTCGATGATTGATTTTCTTATATAAACACATGCATTTTTCTTCTTACATTTTGCTATTTTGTGACTTTAATATAATAGTGACAAAATTCAAAATTCATTCAGCGCAGGATATATCTGATATTTTAGTATATATATTATCTTTGAACGAAGAGTATTAAAGGCTGTAGGTATACCCTAAAGTATTCGCCAAACAGTTGCCTAATGACCTTGAAAAAATCTTTTAAAACGACCCCATACCAACCGCGCTGTAAGACGTAATTCTACGTCAAAAATTAACACGCTCATTTGTGCATAATGTATGTGATTTTTGGATTGTTAGTTAATATGCTCACTTGGGGCTTATTTATGACATTTTGGTATTGATTATAAAAAAAAACATGCTCATTTGTGTCAAATGCATATAGTTTATGGATTGTGAATGAAACAAGTTAACATGCTCTCATATGTCTAATCTAAGAAATTTTTGGATGTGAAATTTTTTTAATTTTAATAATACAAGGCAAAAAGAAGACAAAATGTAGGAGGCTCAGGCATCTAATGAACCGAAAAAACGATGACCAGACAAAAATTCAAAAATTAAATTTTCATTGTCTAAATTATATATTTGATTACATATTTGAGAAATACGCTTAAAGTAGAAACAGAAAAGGAACAAACTTTTAAGTCTATATAAGAAAAACAATGTATTATCTTTTTTTTAGAAGGTAATATTTATTATTTTAAAACAACGGTATTCCCATACTCCTTGAGATGCATGGCGACAGGAATGAGACTCGAAAATTTTTCGAAAAATAAGACGCCTGGCCGATGGTTTTAAGACCGGAGCCTCTTCCTGCAAGGACGAGAATGGAAATCTAGTGACAGATATCCAGAGTACACTGATGTTATGGAGGGAGCACTTCTCTAGACTTTTAAATGGCGACGTTGACAACAATCCCGCCAGTGGAGATGATATCCCGGAAACCCCAATTATGGATGACAGCGTTGAAGTTCCGCTGCCCGATTATAACGAGGTCTTAACAGCTATAGCTCGGCTTAAAAACAACAAAGCCGCAGGAGCCGATGGCCTACCGGCTGAGCTGTTTAAGACCGGTGGCGAAGCTCTGTTTAAATGCATTCACAGACTTCTATGCAGAATATGGTCGGAAAAATGCATTCCAGATGATTGGAACCTCAGTGTGCTCTGCCCAATCCACAAGAAAGGCGATCCCACCATTTGCGCCAACTACCGTGGGATTAGCCTTCTTAATATCGCATATAAGGTCCTGTCGAGCGTATTGTGTGAAAGACTAAAGCCCATCGTCAACCAACTGATTGGACCTTATCAGTGTGGCTTTAGACCTGGAAAGTCCACCATTGACCAGATCTTCACGCTCCGACAAATCTTGGAAAAGACCCTCGAAAAACAAATCGACACACATCATTTTTTTGTCGATTTCAAAGCCGCCTTCGACAGTCCAATAAGGAGTCACCTATATGCCATCATGTCTGCATTTGGTATTCCTGCGAAGCTAATACGTCTTTGCAGGATGACACTGAACAACACCAGCAGTGCAGTGAAAATCGGGAAGGACCTCTCCCTTCCGTTCGATACCAAGCGAGGTTTCAGACAAGGTGATTCCTTATCGTGCGACTTTTTTAATATAGTCATGGAGAAGATCATCCAAGCTGCTGACCTGAGACGCAGCGGCACAATTTTCTATAAGAGTGTTATGCTGCTGGCGTATGCAGATGATATTGACATCATTGGCCACAATACGCGCGAAGTCAGTGCAGCATTCTCCAGGCTAGAAAAAGAGTCGAGTCGAATGGGTCTTGCAGTGAACGCAGATAAAACGAAGTATCTTGAGTCAACAAACAAACAGTCCCAGCGTCTTGGAAACCACGTCACTGTTGACAACACCTCCTTTGAGGTAGTGAAGGACTTTGTTTACCTGGGATCCAGCATTAACTCTTCCAACGATATCAGTATTGAGATTAAACGAAGGATAACTCTTGCCAACAGGTGTTACTTTGGGCTCAGTAGACAATTGAGAAGCAGAGCTCTTTCTCGACGAACAAAACTGACGCTCTATAAGTCAATAATCATGCCCGTCCTACTATACGCATCACAAACCTGGACGTTGAGCAGCTCTGATGAAAGGACTTTGGGAGCGTTCGAGAGAAAAATCCTTCGCAAGATCTATGGTCCAATCTGCGTCAATGGCGAGTACCGAATACGATGGAACCATGAGCTGTATGAGCTATATGCCGACATCGATATAGTCAAACGTATTAAAATTGAGCGGCTTCGCTGGCTAGGTCATGTCGAGAGAATGAACGACGAAGCTCCAGCGAAAAAAATATTGGATTCGATACCCAGCGGTGGCCAACGCAGACGAGGAAGACCGCATCTCCGTTGGAAAGACTAGGCATTGGATAACCTGACAACGCTTGGAATTTCCAACTGGCGCCAGCAAGCACACGACAAAAGAGGCTGGCGCAAATTCTTAGACGAGGCCAAAACCGACCAACGGTTGTAAGAGCCATCTAAGTAAGTAAGTATATTAAAGTCACAAAATAGTAAAATATAAGAAGAAAATTGCATGTTTATAGTATATTAACTTTGTGCAAACGTTTGTAACGCATAGAACGAAGCAAGTCCGGTATAGAAAAGTATATATATTCTTGATCAGCGTCACGGACACCTCCGATACAACCCAAAAATTGAAAACGCAATAAATAAGCCTGTGTTTAACCTAAAAAGCTTAAATTTCGCACGTATGTTTTGTATAACAACACAAAGATGGTTTTGAAAAATGAACATCATCCGCCCACGGACACGCCCACCTCCCATACAACGCAAAAATTTAAAACTGCATATCTCAGCTCATGATAACCCTACAACAATAAAATTTGATTTGTATGTGTTTTATACCAACACAAAGATGTCTTCGAAAAATGGGCGTTATTCGCTCATGGACACGCCCACCTCCCATACAACCCACAAATTGAAAACGCAATAGATAACCCTCTGTTTAATCTAAAGAGCTAAAATTTGGCACATATGTTTTTTATGACAAGACAAAGACGGTTTCGAAAAATGGACGTAATCCGCTTACGGACACGACTACCTCCCATACAACCCAAAAAGTTTAAAACTCAATAAATAAGGTTATGTTTATCATAGAGAAATTAAATTTGGTATGTATGTTTTTTATACCAAAACTAAGGTGTGTTCAAAAATTGGGAGTAATCCGTCCATGAACTCGCCCACCTCCCATAGCGAAAGCACAATAAAGGCATTAACTGTGAGCTACAGGAATAAAACTTGGTATATGTCAATTTTTCATCAACATTTAAATGCATACAAAATATAGGCTTCATCCGCCCACGGACACGCCCTTTTACAAAAATATTTACAAAAATTTTTTTTGTTTTTGAAAAGTGGGTTTAGGGTATTTCATAGTCGGCCTAGACCGACTTTAGATTTTCTTTACTTGTTTTAATTTGAAATTAGTAGTCAAACTGACTGTAGCTCGCAAACTATATATCGGGCAGAGACGAAAGTGGCACCAATGGAAAGTGGTGCCTTCTTTTCAACTAAGTCAATGAACTCAACCTGTCAAACTTAACAAAAGGATCGAAATAATTTGAAATTTTGCTTCTTTTTTGCTACTTTTCAACTTTTTCTTTGTTTTAGCCTCGATTAGTAGTCCATAATTGAGTGTTATTTATTTATTTTTTAATTTTTGGAAGATCAATAAAAATACGTGCAAAAAGAAACAAAACAATCGGACCATAGAGACAAAGTAGAAGAGGTTACAACTTAAACGGAATTCTACGTCTACACTTACGATACTATCGAAACTGTTTCTTTTTTACGTCAAAATGTTGGTATGACTATGCCTATGCGTGTTATGAAAAATATTAATTAACAAGCAATAAACATTTTTTTCTTACCAAAAAGGACCTTCAGGTGAATCAAAATTGCTTCGATGGAGTTTCTCCAATTTGAAAAAAAACTATGCAGAAATCATTTTAATGAGTTCATCTAACTTTTGAGACTCCGAATGGCTCCCATTCGGTCTAACGTACCCATTGCCAGATAAATTTGCCTATAAAAATAGGAATATAGATGAAATAGAATTTATATCTATATAAGGGTATGTCCATGTAAATATGCACACGGTATAAGAAAAATTTGTCATTGCTTTTCAATATGCAACCATATAAAAATTAATTTTTAATAGAAGCAACATTGTCATCAAGTGTCAATTTTAAGATTTGACATTGCAATAAGTTTTGAGCGACAATTCTAGTATATGTGCTAAAGAATAATCCTGCTTTATTATGTAAAAATATATGCATAATTGCAGTTCTTATGAATTTTAACTAATTGCAAGTGAGTGACATTAAATATTAGTTATATAATTATTTTTTTAAGAACGTTATATTAAAACTGAAAGTAATGCTAGTTACCAAATTTTTGTAACGCGAGTTACCGCATCATTTTTGTATTATTTAAACACTTTGATATAATTTTCCTCAAAAACTGCTGCTGCACATTTCGCAAAAAAAATTTTTAAGAAACTTACTCGCTGAACATGTTGTCCAAAATTTGGTTAGGCGAGTTATTAGTCTAAATTATTATTTCACTGGATTAATATAATGGTACCACTGAATTTTTATAGCAATATCTTACATACAAAACCCATTCTTTTCATAAAGAGTGCATTTTTATTTTTAATTTAAATAATAAAAACTTAAAACTTAATTTAACTTCATAAAATGTTCTGAATGTAACGCGAGTTACCATGGAACTATCCAGACCATATAGTCCATATATGTAAATAAAAATATTTAGGAATACAGATAACTTGCTTCATGCTTCACTACCAACTTCTTGTAGGTTTTTTTGTTTCGTCTCAATGTTTTATTGTTGGTTGCTGTTCCGTCAACTGTCAGTTTAGTAATTAACTGTGCGTCTTCAGTTCTTTTCTCATAATTAAAAAACAACACAAACCTCAGTTCAGATTTTTTAAATGAACAAATTTTATTAATAAAAAAATTATGCTTGACAGCTAGTTATTCAACGAATTTTCTTAGTAATTTTTTCAAACGTAGGCGTGTATATAATTTATATGTTTATTTTTGATATGTACGATATGATTTTTTGGTTTCTTTAATGTTGCTCCATGCTAAGCTGCTCCGTTTAATAGCGTTTCTTAAACGTGGATTTAATTGTTGTCAATGGGTTGATTTTACGCATGAGTTTGTTCGCTTTCTTTGATCATTAATTTTCTTATAAAAAAAATTATGTACATATATCTATACGTGTACCTACCTATATGCGTAAATATTTATACATATATCAGCTTCAGCATTTAGGCCATAATTAATTAATAATGTGTTGCATTTAATGTTTATCTTTTGGAATCCTTACCTAAAAGAAAAGAGAAAAATTCTTATTAAAACTTTTTCGCACAATAATTAAAAAAAGATGAAAAGAAAAAGGAACAGAGATGATAGGGAAGGCAGAAATTTATTGTATGCAATAAATAAGCTCAAGCTTAAGTGTGTCAAATTGTAATGGGATGTAATGGGATGGAATGTAAGCACGTACGTCACATTTTACGGATTTTTTTTTTAATTTTATTGTCTGCCTTTTGGCAAATAAGCAATGCTTAGCTTGTGAAACAACTTAAGCCTCTGCAAATATTATTACCATGAAAACGAAATTTTCAAGATATATTAATATGTTTACGTCACTCAGACGTAAAGATTCAGATTTAATAAGATGCTTTAAACGTCTGTTTGTTTGCCTGGCGGGAGGCAAGTAGAGGTGATTTTTTTTTTAAAGACTAAATGATATCTGTTTATTTAAGAAAAATAAATATGCAAAATATAAAAAAGGTTTCACCCATTAACTCGTCAGGTTGAAATTAAGCAAAAAGATAATCAAAATGTGTTATGATAAAAGTTTATATCTGTAACACGAATCTGAAAGCTGTTTTTCATTTTATTTGACATTCTAACAGAAAGTCGAACCAAGACTAAAAATTTCTTTAAGAAATGGTACATAAAGCACATGCACATATATATTCTACGCCAAACATATCGAGCCATAACCGCGAAAAAGATGTAACCAGCAAAACTAAAATTTTAAAGGAGAGGATTTCTGTTTATTATTTTCGATTCAAAATTTTTTGTTACGACAAAGTTTTTACACAATCCTTACATATAAATAACTATATTATTATAATTACTATTGCTTTATAATTATAGATAATTAATAATGGAATAAATTATATCTTTCAATAAGAAAACGAATTTTTTTAAATTGCTGGTTACATCTTTTTCGCGGTTAGGGCTCGATATACAAAATATTTTCATTTACCAACAAAATTGAATCAATATTGAACAAACCATAACATCTCTTTTTCATTTTTATAGGGTTCAGAATATAATAAACAGCTCGTTAACTTGATATGCTTCATTGCTTATGTTCATGAAGAAGTTTCTTGAGATTAAAACTATTTACAACTCTCGATTTAAATATTTGAGACGATTTTATAAAGTGTTACTCTATCAAAATGTTTTGAAATTCTTTAACATATATTGATTATTGCTATCCGGACTCAAATAAATTGATGGGATGCCAGCGCATTTAACATAACCGCGAAAAAGAAAAAATTTCAAACAAAATGGCGTAATTTTTTAGCTTAACTACAAAGTAGTAAATCACCAAAAATGCAAATTCATTGCATTTCATGCGGCGTTACAATACAAAAACACTTAAAATGCAATATTTGCTCCTTGCCGGGTCAAAAGAAAAGATTTGTTGGCAACAGAAATTTATGCACAAACTGCAAAATATAGCTTAGCATCAGTGTTGTTGTCTTTGTTGCTCTAGAAAATTGTTCCTGTTGTTGTTGTTGTTGTTGTTGTTGTTGTTGTTGTTGTTGTTGTTGTTGTTGTTGTTGTTGTTGTTGTTGTTGTTGTTATTGGTGTTACTGCAAGCGTTACGTAAATTAAATTCGTTGTTTATAAACAAAAGCTCGTTTTTCAAAAACGACATGGCCAAGAAGAGTAAACGAGAAGAGCAAAGCAAAATAGTTTTGTTTTCCTCTTTGTTACAGCCAGCAAACGCAATTTTTTTTCAAAAAGTATCTATACATAGTTGCCCTAACTCACCCAACCCCCACGTATGCACCATTGTTGTCTGCCATATGCACTTCCGACTTGCAACAAGCTTGGCTTGGCTATTTGCGTTATTCTCTCTTTACTTATCCATTATGCAAACAAAAACACAGTCAATTTATCAAGCTGTCACATTATATGCACCGTTGCATCCCTGAAACTGTGTCCTGTTTTTTTAGTTCAATACCCGTAAAGCAAGAAAGTTAAGAATAAAGAATAGGTATAGCGATAAGTAGATAGAGCTCTAAGATCTAAGTGTGGCCTCTTGAGGATGAGAACCAGAGTTGATGTGTTGGCTCTGGACTTGAACAAGGTCAATGTGTTTATTTCAGGTTGAAGGTAGATGAGATATAAAATTGTATTGCTTCTTAGTTTTATTAAAGACGAAGGCAAACCGGTACTTTACAAAGCTGTTTTTGAAGATTCTCAGTAGCATTTAAGTTTTTTAACTATAATCTCGATTATTTTTACGCAGTTAATAATAGCATAATTGTATAGAAATCAGATTGGTCTCTTCTACTAATATTTTCTGAACTGCTCTTAATTGGCCAAAAAAAGTAAATAAATTTATTTAACCAAAATAAAAAAAAATTATTATTAGTAAAATTCTTTAGAGGCATCCGTCCTGAGAACTAGGTTAAGTATGAAGTCCATATAAGTCCGATTCCACCTGAGTCTGAAACTAATTAAGCAGCGGTAGCTATTAATTTTTGTGAACAAACTCTGAAGATTTTAATGTAAAGATTATGAAATAATTTCTTAAAAATAGTTAGAACTTTTTTTTGAAGTGAAACTTTTTTGGTGGCGAGTGAAATTTCACGCAAAGTGACGCTAGGCTAAATTTTTCAATGCATATGAAAATTTTCAAAAAATGATAGCCGCTAGCGAGAATTGAACCCAGACCACAGATGTTGATAGTCTGAAGATCTTTTCAATTACGCCACATATGCTCATGATCAACAGGCAAACAAAATATAATTAATATTGAAGGCGTAACATTGCGTCCGTAACATTAATTTTCATCCGAAAAGTATGCACGGAAAATTTATTTCTTTAAGCTTCAAACGAAAATATTTAGACATAGAGATACATTCAGCGGGAAAAAATTCTACTGCCTGTTCGCCGCATAATGAGCTTAAAGCTCAATTTGGTTCGTTGGTTGTGATCAAAAACTTGACAGATGATTGTCAACATGCAAACAACAGTTAATTCATTATAATAATAAAAGCAAAAAGTGTTAAAAGTGCAATATTTAAGACTGCCGAGAATAGTTTTTGCAGCCAAAAAACGTCTCAAAGCTAAGAAAAATAGCTCAAACAGGAGCAGAACGCGTTCGTGAATATAAATAGCGAATTAGAGCACTGAAGAATGCAGCCGCAGCTGGGTCTGCAACTTATGATGAAGGTTAGGTGATTGCAACATCGGTTGAGTTCCAAAATTCATTTTTACGAAGCATCAGTGTATTTTGGTGAATCTACAAAGAACCAATCCTCACAAAAATACACTGATGCTTTGTAAATATATATTTTGGAACTCAGCCATCATCTCAACAAAATTTTACAGCCAACCAAGTTGATACACTCAACAATCAACGTTCGCTGCTTTACGAGGCTGTCACTCAACATAGCAATTATTATGATCAGGAATCTGGAGGAAATAATCAACAAGATTTGCCTCTGCTTTTGGAGGCACCTTCAACGAGTACTATGCAAATGCAATTTAGCATTTAAAAAGTGACAAAGTTGAGAAGACATTAGAAAGCAACTAAAACACCAACTGAACTAAAACAATGGCCAAAAATAACTGTTATTTTGCAATTTTCAATTGAAAAAATTGTTGAAAGACTTTTTCAAATATACCATTATGTTACAAATGTCCTCAGCCTCAAAAATATTAAGTAACTTTCAAATTTTAGACTGATTCTTTAAAAGTTAAAATTTAACTGTTATTTTTTGCCTTGCATTTTATCGGAAAAGTGAAGGTTACTTTCGACTTTTATGTTATCGGTCAAAAATAGCAGTTATTTTGTGACTTTAATTTTTTCGGTCAAAAATATCAAGCAATTTGTGTTTTTTTTAAAGGCCGCTTGACAGATTGAACTATTGACACTATGTGTAAAATGTCTCACCGATTAGATGAAAATAATGGTATCAAAAGTTTTTTAGTCGGTAAAATGTCTTTTGAAAAATATAAATTACCTCTCTTGTTAAAGAAGTTTCACTTCTGCCAAGTGTACGTTGCTACACGCAAGTTTTTTTTATTATAAAGTACTGAGTTGATAAAAGAAGTATTTAATTTAAAGCAAAAAAAAAAATAAATTTTAAATTTAAACCGGATGCCACTTTAGTCCAATTGAACTAAAAATTGTGTATATTTAACAATTGGTCCGGTGATCCACTTTTTCCTAAAAAAATTTTTTGTGTTTCATTACGACAGAAGAACTTTATTTAGTGAAAAATTAAGTTTGAGACGGAGATTTTAGAAATAAAACCATTGTTATACCCTAAGCCTGAAAGGTCAGGCTATATTTACTTTGTGCAAACGTTTGTAACGCATAGAACGCAGCGAGTCCGCTATAGTAAAATATAAATATGCAACCCTCTTGATCGGGCACACCTCGTGAGTCGAGCTATCCATGTCCGTCCTTCACGGTTAAAAATGTTGGACTAGTTTTTAATCCAAACTTTGGTTTAAAGGAATTTTTAGTCCTAAAAGTACTATTTTTTATTCCATACTTTAGTTTAATTTTATTTAATCCGAAAAAGTTTAAGTTTAAGACTATTTTTGGACTACAAATTTGCATTAAGGAAGTATTTTCAGGAAAAAGTAATTATGTTATTAAATAGCTGAATTACAATGCAGCAGTGGCAGTGGCAGCAGCTGTGTCAGTGGCAGCGGCAGTGATCAGCTGTTTCGTATTTTTCTGCCTGCAAATTACAATCTAGCAGTGGCAGCGTCAGCAACAAAAGCAGTGAATGTGGAATTTTTCTTAGTAGTTTAATTATTTGCATGTTGGCAGTGAATTTAGAAATAGGGCTTATCTCGGCAGTACTGCTTGCTGCCACTGCTGCTATGTAAGTTTTACCATTGAACAACAGTATTCCTCAAATAACAGCTGATCAATGCCACTGCCACTGACGCTGCCAGTGCCGCATTGTAATTCAGGTATAAGATTGAAAACTACTACTACTACTACTACGAAATTTAAGCTAAATATAATTCTAAATGTTGTTTAAGCATCCGAAATTTATTTTTAATTAAATGAAATAAATTGTTTACTAAAATCTGAACCAAAATATTATTATATACATTATTACAGTAAACAGTGTTTAAAGCTTTGTGGATTAAATAGTAATCCTTTTCGGATTACAATATTTTAAACTTTTTTTGGACTCAAATCTAATCCTTTTCGGATTATAATATTTTAAACTTTCTGTGGACTAACAATTATTCCTTTTTGGATTAAGAAATTTTAAACTTTTTGCAGACAATGGCAAACCTCAGAGAGTAAATAATGCCATGTAAAGCTTCTTGAGAACATGAACTTTAGCCGTTCGGAGTCGGCATTAAACATGTAGGTCCAGTTCTCGGTCAATTGTGTGCAAATATTTAAAAACACACTCAACACAATTGATCATAAGAAGCTCGGTCAAAGTCCTTTCAAGGGCTGAAATGGCCAATTTTAAAATTAAATTAAAAAAAAACTTTTTGCGGATTAAAAATAAATCCTTTTTGGATTGAAAAATTTTAAACTTTTCATTGGATTAAAAACTAATGTTTTTTTGGTCGTGTCCTATATGTAATCCAAGAAAGTTTAAAATTAAGTCCAAGATTTTTAACCGTGTTCCGTCCATCTGTCCGTCTGTGTGTTGTCCGTATACACAGGATTAGAAAAATAAGTTGAGATAATTGAATGCAACTCGCTATACATGGTCGTCCAAGGATCTGCACTTTTGAATATTTTTGGAATTCGCCCACGAACACGCCTACCTCCCATACAATCAAAAAATTGACGTTACTGTGTAGAAGGTTTTGTTATAGCTACAGAAATTAAATTTAATATGTATGTGTTTTGTACAAAATCTAAGACATGTACAAAAAATGGGCACCACCTGCCTGCGAACACGCCCACCTCCCATACGACCATATAATAAAAGTCGCTGTATAAAGGGTTCTATATATAAGTTACACAAATAAAATTTGACACATGTAATTATCTATCAAAATACAGATGTAAACAAAAAATGGGCGGGATCTGCTCATCAACACGCCCACCTCCCATGCAGCCCATATTATTAAAAACACTATTTTAAAGATCATATTTAATCTAGAGTAATAAAACTTGGTATGGCTGCATTTCATATCAAAACTGAAGTGTGCACAAAAAATGGGTGTCATCTGCTTACCGGCACGCCCACCTCCCATAGAACCCACTATGACAGAAAATCTATAAGCAAGTTATATATGAGCTACGAAGATAAAACTTGGTGTGTTAGATTATTATGTCACAAATAAGATGTGGTCACAAAAGCGGCGTCACCCGTCTATGAACACGCCCACCTCCAATACAACCCATAATATTTAAAAAACTATTAAAAGGTTCATATTTGAACTAGAGAGATGAAACTTCGTATGGGAGCATTTCATATCAAAACTGAGGTGGGCGCAAAAAATGGGCGTCATCTGCCAGCAACACGCCAACCTACCATATAATCCAGATTAGTTACTTCTGTATTAATTCTAAGTTTTTGCTATTAGGCGAATCAATTGAAATATATGTTATAATTTTTTTCAAAATAAATTTTTCAGACTTTGATTTTCTGGATCTTAAAAGAGTTAGTAAAGATAACAAATTTTAATAGTGGTTTAATAGTAGAGTTGGGGTTCGGCTGACACCGTAATATATATTAAAGATATCAAAAAATATGACGAATGAAAAATGATAACGATTTATCTGGGCGTGTTACCTACCGTACATGTTTGAAACTTGAAGTGAGATAAATGATTAATATCTTTATATCTAAAATGACAAAGCATATTACCCGAAATCGTTAAAAAAAAAGGCACCAGATTGAACAAAGAGCTTTCGCACTTTCCACTTTATAGAAAAAGACATCTTCAAATGAAGAATGTCCGTGAACTGTATGGATTACAACAACTATACAGAAATGGGTCACAATGATATAAAGCTCATATTACCTTCCTGTTCCAAACCATAAAATAGAGGTATTCTCTTTATCTTCTATTTGCTGTACTAGAATCGGTCATAATCCGTTAACCTTTTCCTAGTCTTTTCTAAGTTTTCTTTTTTAAAAGAGATAATTAAAAACTAAAAGGAAATAACTAACTACATGGCAGTAAAATCACTAATGAAGGCATTTTCCTAGCTATATTTTGATAATAGTTATCTTTGTTGCCAATATGAAGATTCCTGCTTTCATTATATTTCATGTTATAAATATTTTTATAGTTTAAGGCTTTGGACATATATATATATACCACTACATAGCATGTCCGTGCTATGTTCATCCCGAAAGTTTAAAATTCCTCACAGCGATATTTTCCACTGTTCAGTAATTTTTGAAGTTATTCCAAACATCAACGAACTTACAAATAATAATATTGATTTTCTCAATTTGAGTCTTTATTTATGAACTGTGCGTCATTGACTAATTTTGATCATTGGTCACGAATAAAGCATTCCATGGCTTCAATATGAATGTAGTGATGTTATTGACAAGTTTTTCGAAACAACTGTCAAAGATCACGCATGTTTGTAAAACCCTTAAAAATCCTCAAATACTGTCTCTTTCATGCAAAGCTGCTGCACTTGCGTCTTTAATTGCAAGATATTCACTAACCGTTTTGTTAATTTTCCATAACACCAAACGTGAGCTGGCATATAGCATCCTTAATAAAGCAAAGCATATCCTTTTACACTTCAGTAGCAAAAATCTGTTTCACTCGCTCGCATTCGCATTCGGTTTTATTCAATGTAAATTCACTGACAGATGCTGTCACATGATTTCATTTTGTTGTTATTCATGTTGTCGTTTTTTTTTTTAGTTTTGTTGTTTTTAATTTGTTTTTGTATTTTGTTCAAGTAAAACAGCAACTCGGCGCTGCTTCCGGCTATTCTGTAAATGCATCCTGATGACCAAGTTTAATCCGTAGAATATCAGATGAGAAAAGGCAACAAATTTAAAATTAAATAAAGTACACAAGCCAACTCACAAACACACTCACACTCACACACACTCACATAAGCGGTTCAACAAAGGACACAAACAAACAGAACACACACACATCTCTACAAACAAACGTTCGCACATGCCAGCAATACAACGAAAAACACTGCAGCGTAAAATGCATCCTGATTTTAACTTCGTTTTGCTACTGGTTTTTATGCATGCTCTTTCGCAGTATAGTTCATCACGTGACTCACACATATGTCATTGTGACAGCTTGTATGGTAACCAGCGTCAGTGATAGCGATAGCGACAGAGAAACGTTTTCGTTGAGTTAAGGGCAAAATATGCAGAGAAGAAATAGACAAAAAAAAAAAAAAAAAAAATACACAAAAATAAACTGAAAAAAACACAAAATTGGATTTTATTTCATTTCAAAAAAATTCTTATGTAAATTATATTAACTTTAAATTGCTACGAGTAAAATTATTATCAAGAATAACACTCTGTAATTGCAGTAAAACAAAAATAAAGCATGAAAATAATTGAGTAAAAAAACAGGGACAAATGCAACAAAAACATTGCGAAGATGAGGTTTACGCATGCCAAAAATACGGAAATAAGTATTAAGACCTGCTTCTACAAAGTAGTGTTTTATACCGGGCCGGTTCACACAGTCATACATGGGTATTTTTACGAAAACAGAGACATGAGTGTATGATATTCAAGTTAAGTTGACATATGAGCTTTGTACATGCAATGAAAGATGAGACTCTGAAATTTATGAATATGTAATAAAACATGATGGGAAAATTCCAAGAAATCAAGTGAAATCAATTGAAAAAAAATTTTTTTTAAACAACTTAATTTTAAAAACATGTCAATGTTTGGTGACCAAGGTTTGGTGAATAATTTCAAAACTAACAAGTAAAGAAAGTCTAAAGTCGGTCTAGGCCGACTATAAAATACCCTTAACCTACTTTTCCAAAAAAAAAATAATGTTATTGTAAATGGATGTGTTCGTGGGCGGTTGAAGCCTATATTTTATATGCATTTAAATGTTGAAGAAAAGTTTACACATAACAAGTTTTATTCCTGTAGCTCACAGTTAATGCCTTTATTGTGCTTTTGCTATGGGAAGTGGGCGTGTTCATGGACGAATTGCTCCCAATTTTTGAACACACCTTAGTTGTGGTATAAAATACATACATACCAAATTTAATTTCTCTATGAAAAACACAACCTTATTTATTGAGTTTAAAACTTTTTGGGTTGTATGGGAGGTAGGTGTGTCTGGATGGTGGGCGGATGACGTCCATTTTTCAAAACCATCTTTGTGTTGATATAAAACACATATATATCAAATTTTATTGTTGTATGCTTATTATGAGCTGAGTTAAGCAGTTTTAAATTTTCGCGTTGTATGGGAGGTAGGCGTGACTGTAGGCGGATAATGTCCATTTTTCAAATACATCTTTGTTTTTTCATATCAAACATGCATCCCAAATTTTAGCTCTTTAGGTTAAACAGAGGCTTATTTATTGCGTTTTTAATTTTTGCGTTGTATGGGAGGTGGACGTGGCCGTCATCGGGTGATGTCCATTTTTTAACCGACTTCAAAAAGGAGGAGGTTCTCAAGTTGGTTGGTTTCTCTGTTTTTTTTTTTTTTTTTTTTTTTTTTGTGAATGTATGTACATCGATTACTCCTAAAGTACTTGCCCGATTACCGTAATTTTTTGTCAACATATAGAGACCATCAACGCGGAGGTGCCCAACTATAAAAGGGGGCGGTATTCGACAAAGGGGCGTGTCTCAATAAGAAAAACACTTTATCTCAGTCAATATTGCCACTACAGAACTAAAATTCACTGTAAAGTTAAAAGGGCAGGCACATATATGAAAAACTACAAACACTTAAGTGGGCGTTGTTCTAAAAAAGGGTGTGGCAATATTGGAAAAACTCTGTATCTCGTATAAAATTAACACTACAGTACTGAAATTTAGCACAGAGGTAGGCACATTTGTTGAAAATAACTATCAATAAAGTGGGCGTTATTCGACAAAGGGGTGTGGCAATATAAGACAATTACTGTATCTCGAATAATATTGACCCTAGGGTACAGAAATTTACTACAGCGGTAGGCACAATAAGTACAAATTTTTGTAAAAAAAAATTGGCGTTATTCCATAACGGGTGTGGCAATATTGAAAAAACACTGTATCTCGATTACTATTGACACTACGATACTAAAATTTACAACACAGGTAGGTACAAATATAAAAAAATTACTGCCAGTAATGTGGGCGGTATTCGATAAAGGGGCGTGTCACTATAAGAAAAACACTGTATCTCGGTAAATATTGACACTAGGGTACTGACATTTACAGCAAACATGCAAGGGTAGGTACAATTATCAAAAATTACGGTCAATCAAGTGAGCGTTATTCGACAAAGAGGTGTGGCAATATTATAAAAACTCTGTATCTCGAATAATATTGACACTAGAGTACTAAAGTTTACTACAGAGGTAGGCACAAGTATAAAAAATTAATTTCAATTAAGTGGGCGTTGTATGATAAAGGGGTGTGGAAATATTTGAAACATATTGTATCTCGAATAATACTGACACTTGATTACTGATATTTAGTACTGAGGTAAGCACAATTATTACAATATGATCTCAGTTAATATTGACACTAGGGTATTGAAATCAATACGAGAAAAGGTAAAGTTTTAATTAAACATAATCAAGAAAGTAGATTAGATTCAACAAAGGGGCGTGTCACAATAGAAAAACACTGCATTTCAGTAAATATTGAAACTTAGGTACTAATATTTGGTAGGTGGGTAGGTAGAATAATTAAAAAGGGGCAGATATTATAAATAGCGTGAGGCACTTTAAGAAATACTGTATATCGGTTAATACTGATGCTAGGAACTGAAATTTGGTGCAGGTCAAGGTTGAATTATTTAAAGTATGATCAATAAATTACATAGGCGGGATTCAAAATAGGGCGTGACACTTTAATAAAAATTGTAAAGAGGCAGAAATTGAAAATAACCAACAAACATGAAATAGTGAAATATTTTAAATTTTCCTTAATAATTCTTGCATATGTTTTAAAAAATCAAAAGAGAAAAGGATAAGAAACGACAGAAAAACACATTTTTTAAATTATGAGCTTAAATAATTGTGTTTACAAACTTTTCCTTAAATTTATCATATTCTCTAAAAAGAAAGAAATAAAAACTTTTTAACAAAAAAAAAAACCTACTTCAAAATCCCTACAAAGTAAAAAATAATTTTAAATTACTTTTCCTATTAATCGTGGTAAGATCTGATAATTTATTTATATACATTATTATATTGGAAATCTTATTATTTTAACTTTTTCTAATTTCTTTTATTATTATCATAAATATATTATTTTTTTTATGATAATAAAAGCTTCGAAGTCGGTGCTAATAAAATCAGTTTCTTTGAGAAGCTGCAACACATACTCAAACAGTAGATTGATAATGTTTATGTATGCAAAGCTTTTAAAATTACTTTTAAACTTAAATTAATAAAAAAAGTTGAAATTAGGGCAGGGATGGTAAAAATATCCTGATTTAATGACAAACATTAGCGCCGACTACAAAGCTTTTATTATCATAAAAAAAATAATATATTTATGATAATAATAAAACAAATTAGAAAAAGTTAAAATAATAAGATTTCCAATATAATAATGTATATAAATAAATTATCAGATCTTACCACGATTAATAGGAAAAGTAATTTAAAATTATTTTTTACTTTGTAGTGATTTTGAAGTAGGTTTTTTTTTTTGTTAAAAAGTTTTTTCGAAGACATTTTTTGTTAATACAGAACTTATACACACCAAATTTTATTGTTGTAGGTTAATTATAAGCTGAGTTATGCAGTTTTCAATTTTTGCGTTATATTGTAGGTAGGCGTTTCCGTGGTTGGATGATGTTCATTTTTCCAGATCATCTTTGTTTTGTCATAAAAAACACACTTGCCAAATTATATTTCTGTAGGTCAAACAGACGATTATTTATTCCGTTTTAAATTTTTAGGTTGTGTGGGAGGTGGGTGGATGACACCCATTTTTCGAAGACATCTTTGTGCACTGAGAAAAAAACACATACCTTGCTCCGGTAAAAAATTTCTCTATTTTTGATAATAGCAATTTTCTCTTTTTCTAATAAAATTTTCTTCAAGTAGAATAAATTTTCACATTTTCGAAGAAATATTTCTTTACTTCTAGGAAATGGAAATATTTCCATGTCTCTAATAATGATAAGTATTTTTCTCGCACAAAAAATTTCTCATTTATAGAGAAATTTTATTGAAAATGAAAAACTTTTCTTATATTTTGATAAAAAATTCACTATGAGAAGTATTTTCTTCAATAAAAACAAATATTTTCTCAAAAAAAAAAAGTATTTTTCTCTAAAAACGATATATTTTTCTATTTCATGGAAGCTTTTTATCATTTTTAGAGAATTTTTAGTATCGCAATTAGAGAATAATAAATTTTATTGTTGTAGATTAGTTAGGAGCTTCTTTATGCAGTTTTCAATTTTTGTGTGGTATGATAGGTAGGCGTGTCCGTGGGCGGATTCCAAAAATATTCAATAGTGCATATCCTTGGGTACATGTGGCCATGTGTACCAAGTTTCATCCAATTATCGCAAATGCTTCTTCTTAGCCTGTGTATACGAGCAACACACAGACGGACAGACGGACGGACGGATAGAGTGACATGGATAGCTCGACTCACGTGGTGACCCTGATAAAAAATATATATACTTTTCTGTACCGGACTCGTTTCGTTCTAAGCGTTACAAACGTTTGCACAAAGTTAATATACCCTGACCTTACGGGTTAAGGGTATAAAAATGAGAATTTATATAGAAATTCCTGAGGAATATAGTTGGCTTAACTCTTGGTCATATTCTTCTATTATTTCCTTTCAAATTAAAATCGACACCTTGTAAATTAAAAATTTCCGTGTGTCACGAAAAAATCACACTTGACTTGCGTATTCCAAGTGAGGATGAATTATTACATAATATAACGTTGTAGTTATACTTATGTTGTTAAATTCTTTTGTCCATTGTTTTATAAATCCAAGCATAGAAGATGCTTTTTTACAAATTTACCGTTGAAGAAGCGGTGTGTTGGAAAATAAGAACAGAAAATAAGAACTGCCAACGACTTAAGTCATGTTACTAAACTGTTCAAACGTTAATGTTATTTTCATTGTAAATATTACTAAAGACAGCAGTACCGATCAGCTGCTTAAACGGTAAAGCCATGTTAAATGCAGTCCTGCTCATCAAAAGATGCATGATATCCCTGTTAAGAATAGGTGCTCTATAGTAGTTCGGAAGCATGACGGTTCAAACCCACAAAACAATTTCTACTTTTTAAAGATGCATTTTTTTGCAACCTGCATTTGTTAAATTGTTGCAATCCGCACCTGTTATATTCTTAAATAAACGTAAAAAATACAATATTTTATTTTAAACTAATAGATAAAATCTATTTTGCTTAAAAGCAACAAATTTGTATACAAAATCGTACTCTGTCCGTGCAACACGATTTTATGTCCGTAACGTCACGCTGGTTAAACAGTTATAACTTTCGTAAAAAGCACTTCTTGATAAGAAAAAGAATGTCATGTTATTGTGTTAACCTTTATATATCAGGCTGCGTACTCAAAAAGTGCACCAATTAGCTGAAATTTTGTAAAATGTAACATAACCTCAAAAGTCATGTCCTAAAAATGTCCGTGCGACACGCTAGACAAATAGTGCAATAACTTTCGAATAAGGCCGTCAAGAACAAACATTTTTAGTGCTTCTGAAACGGAACGTGTTAAGTAATAGAATAGAGTAAAAAATATAACCACCAAAAGCCCATTGAGGAATTTCGAGGCAAATAAAGAGAGAAACTAGTAAGATATATCGTCGACTCGGCCGAAGTAAAAATACCCCACGGCCGATTCGTAAGGGTACAAAATCTTAAATTGAAGCCCTTTTTGTATGAGATTTAAAAAAATGTTACTATTATGAGACGTCTAAAATACATTCATATCAAATTGTTTTCCTGCGAAATAAAGACAAGCCTATTTATTAAGTTTTCAATAAAAGGTTGTATGGGAGGTGGGCGTGTTTTTGAGTGGTTGATACCAATTTTTCTAACACGCCTCAGTTTTGATATAAAATACACAAGTACCCAACTTGAGGTCTGTAGTTTAAAAATTAGCCTATTTATAGAGTTTTCACTTTAATGTGTTGTATGGGAGGTGGGTGTGTTCGTATGCGGATGACGCCCACCTTTCTTCCACGATTTAGTTTTGATATAAAATACAAACCTATCAAAGTTTTTTCCTGTAGCGTAAAGAGAAGCCTTTTTATAAAGTTTAAAATTTTTGGGTTATATGGGAGGTGGGCGTGTTCGTGGGTGGATGACGCCAATTTTTCTATCATGTCTTAATTTTTATATAAAACGCATAAATATCTAATTTTATTTTTGTAGCATCGACACAAACCTCTATACATAGTTTTCAATATTAGAGTTGTATGGGAGTTGGGCGTATAAGTAAGTGGATCACGCCCATTTTTTGAACACATCTTAGTTCTGTCAAAAGTTACATAAATACTGAATTCAGTTATTGTAGCTTAAATATTTGCTTCTTTATGGAGTTTTCATTATTGGGATTGTATGGGAGGTAGGCGTGGTTTTCATCCGATTTAGTCCATTCTCGAACTTGAACTTAATTTATTGAATTACATAGTTGTCAAAATTTTAGGATACTTATATATATATATGGTGCATATTTGATAGATAGTACATGCAGTAAATGAGAGCATGTTTTCCTTTCTCAGATTTTATAGCTGATGATGGCGGTTGTGGACCTTCTTTTTACGAGTTTGAGCTCTATTATATTAATTTTATCAGTATTTTGTTCATTGATATCAACATATAGTTTATACAGATCGTGATGCCATTTTATTCTTTACTCGATATTGAGTCAGATTTTAACACAGGTAATGGGAAAGATTTTCCAATACCAAAGTCTTCTCGTCAGTGCTGCTCAACATCCTGGCTTGTGCTGTATATAATACAGGGTTCAGAAAATTTCACTCATGAAACAAAAATCTCAAACGAAAATGAAAATAAACACTGTTTGAAGCAAACAACACATAATTTTATTTGCATTTCATTTTTGTGTGTGGCCGAGTTGGCGTGCTGTCGACCATCCTTCATAAATTATTCATGAACGAACTAAGATCGATGTCAACCAATGTTGCCATCAAAAAAATTTTCATATCGTAACTTTTGACTCAGTTCGTCGGATTCCCGTCGGATCCGTGAAATTTTAAAAAAGAACAACAACGTAGAAATTGTCCGAGAAGGCAATTGAACATTAAAGAAGAAATATAAAAATCAATGTGGAAGTTTTAAGATTTATTATTAAATAAATCAAATTTTGCTTCAAAAGTCAGTTCATCTAATGTTTCTAACATGATTATATATAAAAAATATTCTGATCAAATATATTGAAAAATACTTTTAAGCACTCAAAATAGAAGTAAAAATAAAAAAAAATAATCTTCATTAAATATTTTGTCATTGGTTAAAAAGAGTTGACACAGAATTTTTAAAACAAAGTTTTAAGTTGCTATCTTGCTAACTTGCTATCTTTATTTTTTTCACTGCATATACTTAAAGAAAAATACACCAAATCGGACGTCGGATCTATTTTTTCTGAAATCGTAACATTTTGGAGAATTATGGCCATATATCGGATCATCGGATTCAAGACTGAAAATCGTAACAAATACGATATATCGGACCATATGGCAACACTGATGTCAACGGTTCGATGTGATTTCATCTCAAACATGTGTTGGACTTAAAATGTTCGTGTCATTAACCAACACTCATTGTTGTCAGGTCTTCATGAAGGCAAAAATGAATACACATTTTTTAAACACGACTTGTTCGTGTTGGAAATTGCTGGCGGTCGTGAATAGAAAAATGAATGAAATGACGTATGAGTTTTTATGCATAAATCGATCACTTTGTTGCGTTGCTTGATGACAAAAACATATACTTTTTGTGCTGTTGCATGGTCGGATGTGCGAAGCATTGTAGGCGTTAAATAATTCATAAATAGTGGTAAAAATACAAGTAAATTACATTCTTTTTTCTCTTCACGACCGCCAGCGTTTTCCAACACGAACAAGTCGTGTTTAAAAAATGTGTATTCATTTTTGCCTTCATGAAGACCTGACAACAACGAATGTTGGTGAACAACACGAAGATTTTAAAGCAAACACATGTTTGAGATGGGATCACATCAAACCGTTGAGTTCGATCTAACTTTGTGTACGTGAAGCGCAAGCAAGTTTCAAAAGAATGCATGAAGAATTTTCGACAGCAACAGCCAACTCGGTTACACACAAAAATGAAATGCAAATAAAATTGTGTGTTGTGTGCTTTAAGAAAAAGATCGTGAGTGAAGGTGTGTGAATTTTCTGAAGCCTGATATAATAGAACGGACATGATTGTTGAAAAAAAAATAAAACGCATATTTTAAAAACGGTTAGTAAAATGTTTATTTTAAAAACATTCTACGCCATGCAAGAATGAAAATTGAAAGCTTTTTCAAAATAAAAAACTAAAACAAAACATTTTTAAAACAAAACCGAACGTTTTACTATTATATAGTAAGGTAAAAATAATATTTTCTAAAAAATTCTACTCCATACATAAATGAGAATGTAAAGTTTCATATACAAAAGTAAAACGAAACGTTTTAGAAACAACAACGAATGTTTTACAATGATAAAATAGGCTAAAATTAATATTTTCAAAACCATTCTATGGCACACAAAAATTAAAATGCACTTTTTAAATAAAAAACTAAAACAAAACGATTTCGAAACAGCAATGATGGTTTTAATATATTAACTTAAGTGACAACGGTTTTACAAGAATTTCATAAGAAATATATATATTTGTCAAGATTTTCTGACACTATTAAACATGAGCAGTTTGAAATATGTTTTGCTACAGTTAATTTATTGTTACCAATAACTCAGTGGGAGTGTGCTAGACTGGTATGCAGGAGACGTAGGTTCGCATCATGACTGTGTATGTATCAAAAGTATACAGCCCACAAATATGACAATGATAACGCCATGTTTCATGGTTTCGAATTATATTATTATTTTTATGGGCTGAACTTATTCAAACTGTCTTACTTACGAATCCTGTTGTTCCTTATTTACATTCTAATATTGGATAATAAATAATCCGTTTATTTAATATTACCCCATTCTAAGTAAGCAGATAAAGTTAGCTCATCTTAGCTTCCAACACTTTAATAGACCCGATTTTATTCGAAAGCTTTGTTTATTCGAGCATGTTTTTTCTAACAATCTCAAAAACAACAAAATTTATAAAAGCTCAAAAAGCTTAACCTTGACATTAACTTGATTATTACATTTTAATATCATTATAATATAAATTTCTGTTGGCCTTCAACCGTTCAACTCGAATATGTTTTAATTTGTGACAAACTCTCGAAAGGAAAAATATTAAAATCGTATAAAAAAATCTGAAGCATGCATCTTTTAAGATACAGCACAGTTAAAATTTAACCGCTATGTAAAAACAACAACAAAACACCATAGAACAACACAATAAAGGAAAGCAAAAATCAAAGTATATTTGTATATTATATACATTTCTATATATCAAACTCATAAATTCGCTAAAAAGCATAATAAATAAAGTAATAATAACATTTTTATTACAAAGCAAATAAAGTACGATGTTACAGCAGCATAGGAAGAGGAATGCAGAAAGAAATGGAATAAATGAAACGCTTTGTTTCCGAACGATTTCATGACTAGGCCTTGCATGGGTTTCGCCGTTAAACTTGCTCATAAGTCTTAAAAACCATTTTCGCCCTAATGATGGCGCATCATAAATTATGCCAAGAACGTCATTTTATTGTTTTACTCTCAATTGAGCAGCAAGAAAATCTGCAGAAACACAAAAAAAGGAAAAAACACGCAAGAACAGAAAAAAAAACAAAAATTACCCACCTATTTTACTACCTAGCATAACTTCAGATGATTTTTATTATTTGCTATATTTTCGTTGGTTTATTTTTATAACATTGTTTCAGCGTTTCCATTGCCAATCTTATTTTTATATATATTTTTATAACAATCTATGAATGCCGCACAATTTATTCCCATTGAAACGTGTAACTAAGCTCGACAGGGTGTTGAAGTGTCAAGGGTTTGCGCCCAGATTGAGAACGCCTTGGATTGCAAGCACCTGCGCGAAATGCCTCAAAATAAGCTGGTAAATAGGGTGAAAATTTACTGCAACTCAGCGGTTTTTTCTCTTTTGTTTGGCTGTGTTTGGTTTTTTGTTTTTTTTTCTTTTTGTTTCGCTGTTTGGAAAGTTTATGTTTTGTGAAATTGTTGCTAAAATTTGCCATGAAAAAATGATTGCCAAACGAATTTTAATTACCTCATTAATACGACAAAGGATTCACGTGCCACATTGAGTCAAGTACGAAACGGTGTGAACGAAAGTTGTGACTATGGATGCAGGAGCTGCTGTCAACTTGAGATACTGTTACTTAAATGTGTTTCTTTTGCCGATTTAAATTTAAGTTTGGAAATATGCTGACGTGCTATTAAAAGTTGCATGATTTCCATGATTTCCAAACGGTCAACCAAACGCTTTTAAAAAAAAAAAATGTATAATGTTTGTATAACAAAATATAATTGTTTTGTACACAAAAGAAACAAATTTTTAGTAACTACTAGAAATAATATAACTAAACGCCAATTAAATCCACATACAAATAAGAACGCACGTTACAAAGAAGCTGACCGTAAGTTTAATAATTAGGGAAATTGATTAAATACGATTATGAATTTCTTCGATCATGATTAGAACAAGAAAATTCTAGAGAAATGGACTTAAATAAAATTAATTTTCATTTAAGCCAAAATTTTCTAATATTTAGGTTCAGATATTGTGATGGACGATACCAAAAGTGTGGGTAGGTACTAGGACGGGTCACCAAAAATAAATATAAGAAGACACCCACTAGAATGAAATAATGCTACATCGTATTTTTTGGTGTCGATGGCGTCAGTTGTCATTTTTATGTAGACATTTTGCATTTTTATGCCACCACGCGAATTGCGTAAGGCGTATATTAATTTTATCACGATATGTGTACACTAAGGGAAAAAGTTATGTAGTCAGTACAGAGACAGCTATGTAGAATCTATGCACTGCAACTTGTATGAGAACGCAACGAGAGCAGTATTTACTGAGTAAAGGGAGCGTGTACTGACTTCATATCAATTTATTCACTTTTTAAAATGAATAAAAAATGTATTCAATACATCATGTTATGTGTTGAATACATAGCAGACTTCAATAGATACAAGCAACGTGTACTCAGTCAACGTGTTATGTAATTTTTTACAAAAACTTTACTCATTACATAAAATATAGACTCAGTACACGTCCCTCTTATACGATTGAAGAGACACATTTATTCAGTACATTACATATGGACTCAGTACACGTATCTCTTGCACATCGGCACACGATTTTGCTGTTTTATGTCATTCGTTTCTTGATTTTCAAATAAGCAACACCTCTAAAGCCTGTAGAACATCAAGGTGGGAATGAGTTTATCCACTGTACTCTAGAGCAAAAGCGATGATTGGATAAGAAATAAATGGCTGGGTTTCTATAAGTAATTGCCAATTATTTTGTGAAATCTAGTCATTTCTTTATTAAGTTATTTATTGCATATGTTGAGAACGTGATTTAGGCACAGACATGAATAGTGTATATTTCAATACATGAAATTATGAACAAAAAATACATAATGAATACATTATGCATGTACTCATTGCATAAAATTATGTAATGAGTAAATTATGTATGTACTCATTATATAAAATTATGCATTTAAAATATGTAATGAGTAAATAATGTATGTACTCATTGCATAAAATTATGTACTCCAAATATGTAATGAGTAAATTATGTATGTACTGAGTCAATAATCAATGTAATACGTACATAAGATCTTTACTCATTACATAAAATTATTTGTAACAGTTTGCGATGAGTACAGTGTGTATGTACTCACCACATACATCTATGAATTCACGACACATATTTATGCATTGAGTACATAAAATTCTTTATTAACTACATAACCGCTTAAAAGCATTATGTAGTCAATAAAGATTTCAACATGTACTCAATACATGAAAAATGTAAAATTTTTGTGTGCAGAAAACTATGCGATGAGTACATAAATTTATGTATTGAGTCCATAGGTTTTTCCCTCTGTGTAGTAACGTCCATAAGCAGGCGTGGTGGGTATAGAAAAGTACAGTGGAATTCACTTAAATCGACCTCGGTTATAACAACATTTTTTCTGTTATACCGTCGTATCCTTGAAGTCAGCACATTTTAATTATTTATTCCTTAGAAACTGAGTTCGCCTTTAACTTTGTCGGATATAACGACGAGTTCGCATAAAGCGACACAGTTTTCATGACGACGAATAAATAGATATTTGAAATTCTTGCTTTCTTAAAACCGAAATAACCGTTATAAAATAAATTCACACTTGATTGCATTAGAGCAGGGGTCTCCAAACTACGGCCCGCGGGCCAGAACCGGCCGGCGATTATCATCAATCCGGCCTGCAACAGCTTTCCTGATGTGCCCAGCATATGGCCCACCCTTTAATTTATTGTAATTAATCAAATCAAACACATTAATCACATAAAATTACACTGTGACGCAATATTCAACTTTTTGACTCCAAACAAAAAAACACTTATCCCAGCCGAAAGTACTCGATGAGAGGAGAAAAGTAATTTCTGGATTTTGCTAGATTGGCTGCCGTTCGTTTTTTTATGAGCCTCTATAGTTTTTTTTTTATCATTATATTTTATTATCATTATTTGATTATTTTTTTAATTAATATAATTAATAAACATAATAATAAATAAAAAAAAAAAAAAAAAATATAAAAATAAAAAAAAAATATTTTAAAAATTATCATTATAAGTTAGCATTTTAAACCAAAGCTTATAAGTCAATGTTAAGTTGTTATTTATAAAGTAACTTTGGATATGTAGGCTTTGATTAGATTTAACCTTTTTTTCGAAGTTGATCATAATTTTTTAGAACTATTAAGGTATATCTTCGACTTGGCCGAAGTTAAAATACCCCCACGGCCGATTCTTAAGGGTGGAAGAATCTTAAATTGGAGAGCTTTTTGTATGAGATTCTGAGAGATTTTATTATTTTTATGTGTCTTAAATACATACATATCAAATTGTTTTCCTGCAGCTTAAATATAAGCCTTTTTATAAAGTTTTAAATTTTGGGGTTGTATGGGAGGTGGGCGTGTTAGATTGTGTATGACGCCCATTTTCCTAACATACCTCAGTTTCAACATAGAATACACAAATTCCGAGTTTCTGTCTTGTAACTTTAATATTAGCCTCTTTATAGATTTTTCAATTTTGGGGTTGTATGGGAGGTGGGCGTGTTAATGGGTAGATGACGCCCATTTTTATAACACACCTCAGTTTTGACATTAAAGACACAAGTACTGAGTTTCAGTTTTGTAACTTTAATATTAGCCTCTTTTTAGATTTTTCAATTTTGGGGTTGTATGGGAGGTGGGCGTGTTAGTGGGTGGATGACGGCCAAGACTTCTTAGTTTTCACATAGAATACAAATATACCAAATTTCAGTATTGTAGCTTTAATATTAGCTTCTTTGTAGAGTTTTCAATGTTGGGGTTGTATGGGAGGTAGGCGTGGTTTTCATCCGATTTAGCCCATTCTCGAACTTGATCTCAGTTTTTTTAAAAACAGCTTAAATATCGAATTTCATTACGATAGCTTCAAAATTACGGCTGTAATCGTGTCGACAAACAGACAGACGGACAGACGGACAGACGGACAGACAGACGGACATGGCTAAATCAACTCAGGTGGTAATGCTGAGCAAGAATATATATACTTTTCCATACCTACCACGCCTCCTTTTGGGTGTTACACACGTCGTGACAAAATTAATATACCCCTTACGCAGTACGCGTGGGGGTATAAAAATACCGACTTGAATACCGAATTTCGTGTCAGTAGATCAAAAGATGATAAATTTCAGTTCAAATTACTTCTGTATTATCTTCTTTCTATGCCTTCCATCTTTTGTAACCTATACCTCCTACCATGTCTACTTGTACAAAGGGTATATAAATTTGACAAAATTATTTACAAACGTAGTAGAACTCGCACCACGGATTAATATGACGTCATACATGAATACACACACACAGACTAAGTAGTCTCAAAATCTAAATATGCGCGGTTTTCAAAACTTCATGTATTTAAATAAATTTTCAAAATTATAATGGTAAATTAATCTGATGCCCTAGCTAGATCTTGACCCTTGGGGTTTTATGGAGTATTCAATCTGGCCTATAGACTTAAAACTTAGGTGCCTCCTGCATTAAAGGATCAAATGCCTTCATCCACAGAGGCATTAAACACTTTATCTTCTTTTAAAAGGTTTGTATTTATTACAGACAAGGTATGTACATTAATTTTAAAGTTTTTGAAGGTTTGCTTTATTTGGTTAAGGTGCTGAAAATTTATCTCTTGAATATCTATTGAAAGTTGAACGAAAGTTAGAGCAAATTTACACTGCAAAGCGCAATTTACGCCAAGTCAATATTACCGATTATTTAAAAAAGTTTAAGTTTATAAGATATGCATCTCCCAAAAAAGATCCACCAAAAGTAAAGAAAAACATTAAAATAAAGCTTTTAACTTTATTTTTTTTTTATTTTGATTAGTATTACTGCTATGTAAATTGAATTTAACTTATTATGATTTATTTTTATTAAAATTTATAATGAACATCTCTACTGTATTTTATTACTGTCGGAAAAATTTGTCGCATCCGTATTCGTGCTATATCTATTTCAAAAAAAGGTAAGAGATAATTCTCATATTTCATAAGTCTCCGAAGAAAAGTAAAACTTTGACCTCCATTAAAATGTATATTATGTATAGAAAAAAGTTCTCAAAATAAGCTAAATTTTGCTTATTTCTATACCAGCTTAAAAAACTTATGTTTTTTGTCACGTCCGTTCCATTGTATGATTGCTTATTACTTTGTACTAGTTTGTACTAAATCTTGCCAATATTTTTATAAAATGTAGCACTCTTTTATCGCGTTAAAACACTTAAAATACATATGAGCTCTTTTTGTTTCTCTCTTGTGTTTCGAGTAATTAAAACCGTGCGAATGTTGCGTCCGTGCCACTGAGAGATGCCCATATGTAATTATTTTATTCATAAACATGCTTCTATAAAGTATATTGTCTTCGTATTAATTTGCACTAAGTTTTATGTTTTCGCTTTTACTATTGATAATTGGAATTCATTTTTGTATACCCTAAACCTGAAAGGTCAGGATATATTGACTTTGTGCAAACGTTTGTAACGCATAGAACGAAGTGAGTCCGGTATAGAAAAGTATATATTTTCTTGATCAGCGTCACCATGTGAGTCGAGCTATCCATGCCCGTCCGCCCGTCCGTCCGTCCGTCCGTCCGTCTGTCCGTCTGTGTGTTGCCCGTATACACAGGATAAGAAGAAGGAGTTGAGATAATTGGATGAAACTTGGTACACATGGTCACATGAACCCAACGATCTGCACTATTGAATATTTTTGGAATCCGGCTACGGACACGCCTACCTTCCATACAACGCAAAAATTGAAGACTGCATAAATAAGCTCATAATTAACCTATAACAATAAAATTTGGTGTGTATGTGTTTTGTATCAACACAAAGATGTGTTCGAAAAATGCATGACGTCCGCCCCCGGATACGCCTACCTCCCATACAACCCAAAAATTGAAAACGCAATAAATACGCCTCTGTTTAATCTACAGAAATAAAATTTTGCACGTGTGTTTTTCATAACAAAAAAAAGATGGTTTTAAAAAATGGACATCATCCGCCCACGGACACGCCTACCTCCCATACAACGCAAAAATTGAAAACTGCATAACTCAGCTCATATTTAGTCTACAACAATAAAATTTAATATGTGTGTGTTTTATATCAACGCAAAGATGTTTTTGAAAAATGGACTTCATCCGCTTACGGACACGCCCACCTCCCATACAACCCGAAACTTGAAAACGCAATAAATAAGCCTCTGTTGAACCAACAGAGCTAAAATTTGGCACGTATATTTTTTATGACAAGGCAAAAATGGTTTTGAAAAATGGACGTCATCCGCTGACGGACACGCCTACCTCTCAAACAACCCAAAAAGATTAAAACTCAATATATAAGGTTATGTTTGCCACAGAGAAATTAAATTTGGTATGTATGTATTTTATACCAAAACTAAGGTGTGTTCAAAAATTGG
This sequence comes from Tetanocera ferruginea, assembly GCA_958299015.1. Classification (NCBI taxonomy): domain Eukaryota; kingdom Metazoa; phylum Arthropoda; class Insecta; order Diptera; family Sciomyzidae; genus Tetanocera; species Tetanocera ferruginea. The sequence goes on from OY282642.1 coordinate 79,722,757, forward strand.
GAGTAATCCGTCCATGAACACACCCAACTCCCATAGCGAAAGCACAATAAAGGCATTAACTGTGAGCTACAGGAATAAAACTTGGTATGTGTAAATTTTTCATCAACATTTAAATTCATTTGAAATATAGGCTTCATCCGCCCACGGACATGCCCATTTACAATAAAAATTTTTTTTGTTTTGAAAAGTGGGTTTAGGGTATTTCATAGTCGGCCTAGACCGACTTTAGACTTTCTTTACTTGTTTTTGTTTTTATTTCATTATTTTTATAGCCATCATGCCACGTAATGCATATAAAATATCACCAAAGCCAAAAAGAAATGGGGCATCCATCCACCTAGTGGTAGCCATCAAAGAAATTGCCATAACTAAAAATTGTTTTCGGGCTGTCTGCAAATCATATAATCTTGATAAACCGAGAGTGTATGGAACCCATTATATGGAAAGCTAGAAGTCACAATTTCTTCCACATCGGCTCAAAATGATAAATTAGTCGATTTTGTTGCATAGCAAAGTGGCCAAACTGGCAGGAAACAAGTTTTTCCAATATTTTACAAATTTAATTGGTTTTTCATGGCGTCTGAGCTGAGCAGTGCACTAAAGAAGGTAAGACTTTTGAAGTTTGGTCTACTATTCCAGAAATTAAAACGCGGTCGGAAGCCTATGTATGCAACCGTATTTTCAACTTCCACTTATGTGGCATTATTGAGGTAAAAATCCAACCAAAAGAAGGAAAAAAACGAAAACAAAAAAAAATCGCTGAAGGAACCAGCAAAGCGTATTCATCATACGAAATACGTACCGGCAAGAGTTTGGTTACCAGATTTGGAAGATTTTGACTTTTGCATCATTTGCAGGTCAAACGTGTCAAAAAGTTTGGACGAAAACAAAACTGTTCATCTACAGTGTGCCAAAATGAAAACCGGTTATTTTCACTGTACTCGCTGCGAATTAGCCGAATCAGATGAAAGAGAATAATTTATTTGTCTGTATTTTTATTTTATCCTATTTCAATACAGACTTTAAAACAAAAAATTGAATTTTTTATATATATGGTAGTGTCTCACAACACCCCATAATTTTTTAAAATCCAAAAATTACATGTTTTTTTCAGGCTTCAAGAAAATTATTAAAATTTTAAAATTTAAAAAAAATTTGATCGCAGGATGTTAGGCAATTGAATAAGCTTAAAAAAATATTAACTTTAAAAGAAGTTATCGTTCAAAAACAAAACCTGTCTCACAACACCCCACTCTCCCCTACTAAACAAAAATTTTAATATTCTATTTACCAAATTGTACTGCAAAAAACTATCAAAAACTAGTAAGGTATATCTTCAAATTGGTCGAAGTTAAAATACCCCCACGGCCAATTCGTAATGATACAAAATCAAAGATTGTAGCTGTTTTGTATGAGATTCAAAATAATTTACTATTTTGATGACGTCTAAAATACATTCATATCAAATTGTTTTTCTGCAAAGTAAAGACAAGCCTTTCTATAAAGTTTTCAATTAGGGTTTGTACGGGAGATGGGCGTGTTCTTGACTGGTTGATGCCAATTTTTCTAACACGCCTCAGTTTTGATATAAAATACACAAATACCCAATTTCAGGTCTTTAGCTTAAATATTAGTCTATTTATAGAGTTTTAAATATTATGGGTTGTATGGGAGGTGGGTGAGTTCGTAGGCGAATGACACCCACTTTTGTTCTACAATTTAATTTTGACATAAAATACAAACGTATCAATTTTTTTTCCTGTAGCTTAAAGATAAACCTTTTTATAGAGTTTAACATTTTGGGGTTGTATGGGAGGTGGGCGTGTTCGTAGGTAGATGACGCCCATTTTTCTTCGACAATTTAGTTTTGATATAAAATACAAACGTATCACATTTTTTTTCCTGTAGCTGAAAGAGAAGCCTTTTTATAGAGTTTTAAGTTTTGGGGTGGTATGAGAGGTGGGCGTGTTCGTGGGTGGATGACGCCAATTTTTCTTCCACAATTTATTTTTGACATAAAATACAAACGTATCAAATTTTTTTCTTGTAGCTTAAAGAGAAGCCTATTTATATAGTTTTCAATTTTGGGGTTATATGGGAGGTGGGCGAGTTCGTGAGTGGATGACGCCCATTTTCCTTACACACCTTATTTTTGACATAGATTACCAAAATACCGAATTTAAGTTTTGTAGCTTAAATATTTGCTTCTTTATGGAGTTTTCGTTATTGGGGTTGTATGGGAGGTAGGCGTGGTTTTCATCCGATTAAGCCCATTCTCGAACTTGATCTTGGTTTTTTTAGAAAAAAGCTTAAATATCGAATTTCAGCACGATAGCTTTAAAATTGCGGCTGTAATCGTGTCCACAGATGGACAGACGGACAGACGGATAGACAGACGGACATGGCTAAATCAACTCAGGTGGTGATTCTGATCAAGAATATATATACTTTCCTAGACCTACCACGCCTTCTTATGGGCGTTACACACGTCGTGACAAAATTAATATACCTCTTACGCAGTACGCGTTGGTTTCAACTTTATATGAAAATTGGTTGCAATTGATGCGCTTGAGCCGAGCATTGAAACAAAAACGACCAGAATGCGAGCAATGGCACCACAAGGTAATTAACCAACAGGACAACGCTCACCCACATGTTGCGCAGCCGTGCAAAACATGACTTTAAAAGCTAAAGTAGCAAGTCCTTCCTTACCCACCGTTTTTTCCAGATATTGTCCCTTCCGACAACTATTTGTTTCCGTCGATGAAGTATTCCCTTTAGGATAAGCACTTTCGATCTTTTGAAGAAGTTCAAAATTGGTTTAATTCGTGGATCACTTTAAAAGAAGCATCGTTTTTTCCTGATGGTATCTGAAAATTCCAGGAGATGGAAAAAAGAAGTGGCTAGCGACTTTGAAAAATATATAGCTACTTTGAATAATAAGTCATCAAACTTGAAAAAAATGTTTTGAAACTTTTTTGTATACCAAACATATGTGCCCAAAAATTTTAATTTTTAATAGGTTCATATGGATAGAACCACATAACGAAATTGTAAATGCATTAATAGTACACCAATTTTAAAGAAGACAAGTATTTTTATTGTATCTTAAGATACAGCTCTCATTTAAAAAAAAAAATTAAAAAATACGATCATTAATAGTATTGCACAGGACATTTATGTTATTGAGGAATATATCTTCCCCAGAGGTTTTAAATCCTTCAATTAATGCATCTTAAGTTTCGTACTTCTTCTTTCTTTCTTTGAGAATGTGAGTTATTTTAGGAATATCATTTATTTATGAACAGAAGGTTCCTGTTTTTCGAAAAATGTTTGCGTTTTTCGTCTTTTTTTTTAACGAGTCTTATGAAGATGCTCAAAAATATGTTTTAGCTTCAAGATAAAATAAATTAAAAACATTTAATTTGTTATTTTACATTGTTGTATGAAAAATGAATTCCTTTAACTAAAACTATTACCGAGAAAAAACAATTTTGCTTTAAAATATTTCTTTCTGACGTTGTTCCTGAAATTCTTCCTTAATTCAATTTATTACCATTTTGTTTTTGTTATTATAAAATATGAAGTGTCTTTAGGCATATGCTTTTTCATCAACATCACATAATAAACTTTTCGACTTGCAGTTAGCTTTTCTAAAACAAAACTAATATGTATTATGAGCTTTTTTGGCAATATAGAGCTAAAATTTTAGTAGTAATTTTTACTGTCAATATGAATTTGTTTTAGAAATTAAATTCCACGAAAACCAATTCTAAAAAGTTTGTAAAAAATTCCAAAAAAATATATAAAAACAAACACATACAAAACCGTGACAGTGCGACGCCCCCTGTTGGTGACACAATCAATTTTTAAACAAGGATTGAAAAGCAAATTGATGCTTGCGTTGCAATGAGTGGCAAGATTTTTTTCAACTATTGATGTGATTTTATACGGAGGCGAGAAAGGTTTCTGTTTTAATGGAATACAAAAAATTGTTAGGGAGCTAACAAAAAAATTTATAGTGAAAAATTTTATTAACTTTGAAGCTAGTTGAACAAAAAGAATACAACTTTTTTAACTTTTAGAACTTTTTTACAATCAATTAATGAAATGCGGCTGCGTGAGTTGGGAGGTAGCAATAAAGAATGAGTGACAATAGAAAATTTCTTTGACAGTTTTTAACACAGTAGTTTAAAGGACTGCAAAAACTGTTTCGTTGGTTTCTTTTTTTTTTGTAACTACAGACTAACACCGTTACTATTTTATTTCAATTCACACAAACAGACAGGAATGAAATCATTTTTGTTAGGACATTTAGCTAGATACAAAAAAACATCTTCGCTATGGTTGTTTATTATTCCCTACAAATATTTCATGCTGTTGCATAGAATCAGCAGACTTATATGAATCTGAACTACCAGCTATGAGAACTGTGAATAGTTGTGTGTGTGTGTTACAAAAGAATTATAATTTGTACATATTAACACTACAAAAGCACTCACGCGTAATAAAAAATAAACTACAATTTTTTAAATATTAAAGCTTTTTTAGTTTCATTTTGTCTAAAAGTGTTATTGTATAGGACGAAGGTTTTTATTAATTGAGCAATTTTTAATACATGAAAAGTTCTGGCATTTACCACTAGCAGAAAAACAAAAAATATATTGGCAAAGCGTTAAGCATTCAGAAAATTGTTTAAACTTTAATCACAAATAAAACAGAACTTTGAAATTAAGTTATTCTGAAAATATAAGTTTAATAGTTATAACCCATGAGCACGGATAACGCTATTTTATTTTACTACAAACACTTCTTTCTAATTATTAAAATTTAAATACCTTACATAGGAACGCGCCGTAATAACACACGGGGGGCCTGGGGCTAAAATCGACATGGGGCCTACTTAAGGACATACCATTTAGCTCGGATCTTTCTATA
>OY282642.1:79735653-79773153 GCA_958299015.1 Tetanocera ferruginea
TTTTTAATTTTTAATTTTTAATTTTTAATTTTTAATTTTTAATTTTTAATTTTTAATTTTTAATTTTTAATTTTTAATTTTTAATTTTTAATTTTTAATTTTTAATTTTTAATTTTTAATTTTTAATTTTTAATTTTTAATTTTTAATTTTTAATTTTTAATTTTTAATTTTTAATTTTTAATTTGTAATTTTTAATTTGTAATTTTTAATGTTTTAATTTTTAATTTTTTAATTTTTAATTTTTAATTTTAATAATGTATATCAGAAACTTTGAGAGAACGTATGAGAGTAACATACGACTCTGTTAATACAAGTGAATTTGAAAATTTCCCATTCAAGAATCATAGCATTAAGAAAACAAAATAAAAAACTTTATATAGCAGCCATTGGGTATATTTGCCAAGCAAATTTAAAAACGCGAAAGAAATAATAATAATAATAAAATACTTTTTACTATTTTAATAAAGTTTCCGACCGCTACATATGATGCTGTGCTCACGTTTTCACAATAAAGTGTGGGTTTTTATCACTCCTCTTTCACCACATGAACACAACTTGATATAATAAACACAGAACTGTGCAACCCAGTAAAAAATTGTAGCAGCTAATGGAAAAACGGAGTTTGCATGAAAATGGGAAAAATATGAAAAACGCGATACTTCTAGCACTAGCAAAAACTTTTATTGCTGCGTATGCAACAATGTCACCGCGTTGTTGTTTTAATTTTTGTTTCTTTTTCTTTCTGTCAACTTCAAATAAACAGCAGTTTTACCAGCGCAAAAAAATTAAAAAAACAAAAAAAAATTCAAGTATATGAAAACAATCTTTGTTACGGTAAAAACAAAATTATTAACCCTCACTTTGGCACCAATCTTTTACTTCGTAATCTGGCACATATTTACATTTGTAAATATTTTTTTTTGTCATCATTAAAGATAAACAGAACCTCAAAATTTACATGATTTTTTAGGTGGAATATATGTATTAACACCTTCTAAGTCCAATTCCGGAAAAATTTACACACCGCTCTCAAGTGGTTTAGAAGTTATAGGGTTCGGAAGTTGGGAAAATGGGCCTGGAAAAGTCGTATTTTTTTTTCAAACAATATCTAGCTTTATGGGTATCAAAAGAAAGGTTTTTCTGTAACCATTTCAAAGAATTATTAGCCATTGAAATCCATGCATTATTTCCTACGATATAGCGTTTTAAATATTATGCACACTTGACGGTCCAGCTCTTTACGAAATAACCAAAATGTAAGTATGAAGATCAAATTGAAAAAACTTTATAGTTCCAATGAATAAACAAAAACCAATTTCAACAAAAAATATACTTTTTTCATTAAATTAGTACTTCCAGCTACAATATCAAAACATGACATATTGTTGTGCCAGCGAACCAAAAATTTCTGTTCATTAATATTTTCCCAATATAAGCTATCAAATACGAAATATGTATAAATAAAAAAATGTGAAGAGTTTTTCCTTATCATTTTTTTCTATTATTAATTTAAAAAATGCGTTAAAACACCATAAAAGCCTTTAAAATACAAAATATTTACATATGTAAATATGTACCAAACAACGTTATAAAAATGAAAAATTTCCAAAAAGTATCAGAAAATTCTAAAATTCAAAACAAGTTTTGAATTTTCAGAAAGAAAACCAAAAAATAGCCACAGAGTCCAAGCCATATTCAAATCGCATAAAAAAGAAAGGAGTTATGGCAAATTTAAAATTGGGATATTTACATATGTAAATAGTGCCAAAGTGAGGGTTAAACTGTATAAATATACGTGGTCGACAGAGAAAAAAACAACGAAATATTTGCTCAGGTGTATATTTTTTGAGAATCATATTTTATATGAAAATGTGTTTTTGTGCACCACACAAACTGTATTTTTTGTTTGTTTTCATGATGTTTATGCGTAGATGCCGATGCAATCATCACGTCAGTTATGATGACTATGATTATGATGACATCGCTGATGCATTACCACTTATGTAACAATGACAATTAATGGCGTGTGAACTAAAAAATATTTTGCTATAATTTGCTTTTATAAAGCAGCTGTGTTATGCCATCAATGAAGAATGTTAAAAAAAATAAGTGAATTTTTTCCCTCATCATGTGTCATTTTAACGAAAAATTAAGGTAGAGCAAGAATTGGTTTTTTAAATAATAATAAAATATGCAGTTAACAAGTAAAATAATTAAACCAAGTAGTACAAAGAATGCATCCTTGGTAGTCGAGCGGTAAACGTCTTGATGAAAAGAAAAAAGTGAAAAACGATAAATTTTAAAATTATAAAAAATTTCATGATCAACGAAGAAAATGGTTGCAAACATATTTTAAGTTTTACACATTTATTTTGAAATTTTTAAGATATGATTTAATTTTTGAGATAGGACTTACAATTCTTAATAACGGTGACAATTTAATATCCAGATTGCTCAAATTAAAGAAAATAAAGATATTAAAGGATAAACTATAGTTACTATAGTATAATTTACACCTTTTTTTCATAAAATTTTATAATTTTGTGTAAAATTTTTCGAATCGAAGAACATCATATTGAATTCATTATCTTGAAATTTGTAAATTTGAATACAGACTTTTGAACAATAAAATTGCTTTAAAGATGTACAGTTGAATGGGACCTGACACCTTCAAAAATTTTGTTATTTTAATATTTTAAAATGCGCATAAGTTGAATAAAATATAAGATATCATTTTGAAAAATCACAAATATATTTTTCAGAACAAAACTTACGCAAAACAATTTTTTTTATTATATTCATCACGTATCCATATACGTCTATCTATCCTACACTTTCTATTCTACTTATCTATTATCTCCACATTTCCGAACTAAGGCAGAGTTGACAGAATTGGTTTGACGTCTGAAATCCTTGGTTCAAAGCAAAAAAAAAAAGTATAAATTTTTGATATTTACACAGCCAGGATTTGAACCCACATCTTCCGCATAACAGTCTAGCACGCTTTCATTGAGCTTTTAGATTAAGTTTTTTTAGATTACAAATTTGTATGTCATAAGAAATAGATTTCTTTTCTACAAATGAAGTTTTAAGTTGAACGAAACAAATTTTCGGGTGCTGCAATTTGACCCAACTGACTTTTCTTATGACAACTGTTCAAACTTTTGCAAATAATTACTTTAAGCAAGACAAACGAAGTTTGTTTGCAGCAAACTGGTATTAAACGTTTTTTTTTCTTTGCGTGTAAATAATAATATTTTTGACCGAACTCTTCACAACATAAATACATTTATACACTGATTCAAACTCAAAAGCAATACATTTCATATTTTTTTTACGGAGTAAACTGGTATTAAATACAAACCAAAAAAAACCCGTGGAAATTTTGAAAACTTCTATTGCGTATATTTTTCTGAAAAACATTTTGCAAACCAAAAAAAAAGTTGGCTTTTCAAAGAAACTGGCGGAGTACACATTAAAGTTTACACAAAAATCAGAAACCTGAGGGAAGCAATAAGTACCAGTTTGAAAAGACGAATCCTACGTCACGTAAAAAAGATCCGTTCATAAGATTAACTATATTTTAGTAACTGCTTTTATAATAAGTTGTTTCGATATTTTGAATTTTTACAAAAATATTTTTTGCCACGCCCACTTGTTTCATACTAATTTTAGAGCTGGGTTAAAAGAGTTGCTAGTTTTGCGCATTCTTCAGTTTGTGTTTTACGTGTTCATTGAAATGAAAGATCTTGAAAATAATGATGAAGAATTGTTAACAACAGACTACATGGAAGGTAGATGGCTTCAGACAAAGGAGAACTACCAAATTGTGGTGCTCTATTTTTCGAACACTGGCATGTAGTCTGCATATATTTGCAGTATGTGGCCACACTGTTTTTAAACCAGAGATCAGTACTGAATTGTTCAAACAACAACAAAATTAAGTGCAAAATGTATATAAGAGGCTAGACACCTGGTTTGGTACAAGTTATGCTGCTTCTGCTCATCTGCAGGATAACTATATTCTTGCATTCCATATTCAAGTGACAAGTACAATCCTCGTTTGGGCTTAGGAGCAGATGTGGTCTTACGACTCATAGAAAATGCAGAACTTCCCGAATGTTACTCTGTGTTCTTTGATAATTTCTTCACGTAGCATTGTTTAATGTGATGCTCTTTGATGCTTGAGACAAAATTTTGTTATGCCGCTGGAAGGATAACAATGAAGTAACTGTGTGCTCAAACTACGACCAAATTCATCCCATTCATTCTGTAAAAAAGTGGACCACTCAATCATGTTTACAGTCCGTTATACCAAAAATTAGTTTATTTCAAAAAGATGTTATAGTAGCCTTACTGAAAAGCTTCTTCTAACCAGCGATACACAATCTACAGACGAGGGTTGCTATGAATATGTTTCAAAAAATTTATAAAAAGTTGCAGGAGACCGTTTGATAGTTTCACATCCTCAAAAAAAAACCACGCCATTGTCAGCTAAAAAGGTACGAAAGACCAACTTAACTTATGTGCCACATATGTAATGTTCATAAAAATTCACGCATTTTCTTTTTTACTGCCAAAGCCCAAAAACTACAACAAATAAACGTACAAGGCCGAATAATTTTCAACATTCACACTAAATGTTTTGCAGGTTTTTATGCAAAATCTTAAGCTTTTTTACTAAAAAATAAACAAACTTAGTGTTCATTAAATTAGTTTTATCTTTTTGCTCCGGTGATAGGTTTCGTGAAAATTAGTAATTGCAACAGATGAACTGAGAAATGAAATGAACAAGCAGAAAAGCTCAATTGCATAAGTTATTGTACAGAAATTGTCATATCTATCACGCCTACTTTTAGATGTTGCAAACATCTGCCCAAACACAATATACTTCGTCAGAGTGTAAAAAATATACTGGATGGCTACCACTGTTCGAAAAATCGAACACCTGATCATGGTCAGGAAAAAATCGCAAAATTTTAACGTTGCCTGATTTGAGCTTTTAAGATATAAATTAACCAACAAAAAAATAGTTTTAGTTTTGATAAAGAACAATTTTTTGGCCATGGTAAAAAATGTGTTAAGTAACTACTTCTGGCAATATTTCAAGTCACAGCCGAACGCGGACATATCATTGAATTATGATTTTTTTCGTTTAGAAAAGAATATCTAGTTATTAATCCTGATTTATAACTTTACATGTAACACATACTACTATCATATTAAATGTGTGTTTACATAAAATAACTGTAATTCACTTTTCAATGCTAATGAAATATTCATTGAACTACCTTCGTTCGCAGTTATTTTTGTTATAGAGGTACGTATGTTGTAGAGGTATTAATCCTAAGATTTCTTATCAAAATATTACTTCTGTCAAAAAATGTATTCATATCCTTGTACAAATAAATTTTCTTCTAAGATAAGTTCCTCAAGTTTTCTCCATAATTTCATACAATTTGGTTTAGCTAGTTTTGAACATCTCTAATTCAACAATCTCTAAAAAAATAAGTTTATTTCAATTCTATTTCAGTTCCTATTATTTGTCTTTATCCAGTCATGTTACTCTTGTATTTAAAATCTTTAAACTTTTCAGTCTTATGTTCAAACTCGTGTAAAACGAGTGGGTTAATCACCACCCTCAGCTAAGAGCTAACTTATGCTCTAGAAACTTATTCCCCGTCATTTGTAAGACATTTAACTATAAATAAATATACTGTGCAATCGTTCTTAAGCTTTCCCAGAAGTCGCCTTAACATCCTTTGACTGGCTGGCTGGATGCCTGCAGCCTGTTTCGTTCTAAATGCGTTCGTAATTGTTTCATTTCAAAGATTTACATTTTAAATATGGCTTTGTCGACATTTTCTCAGAAATTATTCCAGGCAAACTACTACGCACTCGTCATCATTACGACTCACTCAGTTGCCGTTTTAAGACAGCGACTCCCCCTACCATTCACTTAGTAATCGCAACACTATACACTCAACCCTTGGCATCCGTTACTCCTTCTGGCAGATTTAACCTAATTAAGAATGTTCAACAGGACATCGTTCGAATACAAATGAATTTTCAGCCTACATTGAAACTTAACAAATGGCTGCGACGACAACAGCAATAAGAAGATGAAGCAGCAGCAGCAGGAGCAGCAGAAAAACATGGTATGAGCACAATAAGTACAACGTTGGCAACACTGACAAGGATCAAGGTACGACAACAAGGAAGGGCCTTTTTCTAGTTTATGGTTTTCTCTCTGGTGTGAGTCAAAGTGTTTGTGTAACATTCTCCATATTAATTTAAACAAATGTTGTCAATGTTTAGGATTCCTTTTCTTGTTGTTGTTATTATTGTTGTGTTTTTGTTGTAGCAACAGCCGTTGCCGCGTGATGCTTGTTGAATATTTATACACTGCCGCAGACTCATCGTTTGTTATTCTATAAAGAAATTCAAAGGAATTAAAGGATATTCAGCATTCGCTCCTTTGTGACATTATTTAGAGAAATAATAAAAATAGATATAAAATAAATTACAATTAAAATTAAATTAAAATCTCTAGATTAAGTGGAAAGTATTTAAAATTTTAGTCAATATTATAGAAGAGTACCTACTTCGAATTGAATGTTTCTCTCTATATAATTGAATGTAACGGAAGTGATAATGAATTAATTTAGCACAATAACTGCAGCTAAGCAATAATTCTTTGAAAGAACACTTAACAGCTACAAATAGATAAATTGAATCAACTGAATTAGGGAAAAACTTTTTTCATCCCAGGTGCAAATTGTAAGCTTAAAATAGCAACAAAATGGTTCTAATCTCGCTCAATCTGAACAGAAGTCTATTTTTGAGCAATTTTTATTAGTGATTTGTTAACACTTTCTGCTACAAATTCTATTTAATTAAAGGATATTTTTCTTTTCGTACGCCTTAGCACTTTACACAAGGTCCAGTTCATAACATTTTCTAATTCACGACATAATATAAATTGTTAAAACACAAATATTTGTTGTTTACATAAGTTATACAGTGTTTGCTCGAATTTTCCTTCTATTAGCTTATAATTTAGGTTAGTGCTTCGGGCAATAAAGTTTACAGTTAGTTAAATCTCATTACTTAAATCGATGAAAGTCTTCATTGACTTTCCAAATTAATTTCAATTAATTAATTTTAATTTGTCAGATGATATTTTGAACTAAATACATATTTTTTTATCAGTGTTGTTCATCTTTGCGTCAATTTTTAATTGTCGACTCAATGTGTCGTCAATCGAGTCGAAAATGTCGTTCATTGTGTCGTCAATGTCAACTTGGTACACTCATGGAAAAAATGCTGTTATACCATAATAATTATGGGTTGAAATACCAGATTTCACTGTTAAATATCATCAAACAAATGAAAATTTCAAATCAATAGTCGGTTGACTCCCATATGAAAACGTTCTTATTGAAATTTTATCACTGTTGTGAAAGTTCAAGATTGGCCGAGTGTGCTGACGTGTGCGCCAAGTGTTCGGCTGTCATAGGTTCAAATACCGACAAGAGCAACAACAATTTTTTTTATATAAAATATTTTTTTTTTTAATAAAAATTAAATTCGTAATTTTTTTTCAAGATTCTATCTGTATTGAAGGTTATTTTTGAACAAACAATTAATGGAACAGAATTATTATTTCGAATATTATATTTAAATTTTTGATACTTCCAAAGCTAGGGCTCGAACCCACGTTTCCCGCATGGCAGTCTACCACACTTCCACTGAGCTATTGGCAACGATAAATATAGCAAACCACATTTAAAAAAAATTGCTTAGAGAAAAAAATACATTTCAATAAAAACAAATAAATATTTCAACAAATGATTCCAACAACACAAAAATACTTTGAAACGTTCATTTAACAAAGAAAATTGTTTACTTAAATCATTCAATCTAAGAGTGTTTTGAAATAACAACGGCCGACTATTAGTATTACAGTTGATATTTTTCTGACTGTATATAAAAGTGTCATCTATATCGACTTATTCAATAATTATATCGTCAATATTTTCAAAAAACAAAACAAATTAGCCATTTCAACCCTTGAAAGGACTTTGGACGAGCTTCATACGATCAATTGTGTTGTGTGTGTGTTATTAAATGTTTGCACACAATTGACCGAGAACTGGATCTACATGTTTTATGCCGACTCCGAACGGCTAAAGTTCATGTTCTCAACAAGCTTTACATGGCATTATTTACTCTCTGAGGTTTGCCATTGTCTACAGAGAGGTGGTGACCGATTAGAAAAATTTTTTATTGAAAAAAAACTCGCGTGTAGCAACGTACACGTGGCAGAAGTGAAACTGCTTTAACAGTAAGAAAGAGAGATTTTAGTGTGAAGAGAAAGAGAAAAGAAATTCAATCAAAACGAAATGGAGTAATAATCTGCTGATTCAATATTTGCATCCAGGGACAGTACCGGCTATGGTTTTTGTCAAAATTTTTTCCGACAAAAATAAAAATTGAGTTTTTAATTGTGGCAATTTAATTTGTTTAATTTATTTTATAATTCTTAAAGAACGTCTTCTTTAAGAATTATATTTTGAGCTTAATGCCAAAAAATTTCATGAAGCAACAGGTTGCTACAACAACAAAATCTACCTCAGAAGAACCGAGCAGACTAGACCATGGTTTCGTCGGACGCTACTCCGACTCATCAGTAGTCTCTGTGGTTCATGCAGTCCACTAACTTTGAAAAGCTAATAATAACAAAAAGCGCAACAACAAAATCTTCGCAGAAGCAATGCAGTCAGCTTTTTGAAATTTTGCGACTAGCAAAAGAGTAGAAAAACACTGCTTTGATAAAGTGAAAAGTGCATTAAGTAATTCCATTCTGGTTTTGCGGCAGTTGCACTTATTAGCTTTTCAAAGTTAGTGGACTGCATAAACCACAGAGACTACTGATGAGTCGGAGTAGAGTCCGACGAAACCATGGTCTAGCCTGCTCGGTTCTTCTGAGGTAGATTTTGTTGTTGTAGCAACCTGTTGCTTCATGAAATTTTTTGGCATTAAGCTCAAAATATAATTCTGAAAGAAGACGTTCTTTAAGAATTATAAAATAAATTAAAAATAAAAATTATTTTGTGCCTTATAGTTTTTTTGGGCGAAAATAACAGTTACTTTTGACTTATATTATATCGGTAAAAAATAACAGTTATTTTCTGCCGTTTATTTTTTCGGTCAAAATATCAGGTAATTTATATTCGTTCAAGTCATTTTACCGATTAAAAAAATTTTAATACCATTATTTTCATCTCATGAAACATTTTACACATTTTGCACATGGTGTCAACAGTTCAATCTGTCAAGTGCCCTTTAAAAAAACACAAATTGCTTGATATTTTTGACCGAAGAATTAAAGTCACAAAACAACTGCTATTTTTGACCGATAAAATAAAAGTCGAAAGTAACCTTTATTTTTCTTTCAAAAAATACAAGGCAAAAAATAACAGTTAAATTTTAAAGAATCAGTCTAAAATTTAAAAGCCACTTATTATTCGTGAGGCTGAGAACATTTTTAACATGATGGTATATTTGAAAAAGTCTTTCAACAATTTTTTCAATTGAAAATTGTAAAATAACAGTTATTTTCGGTACTTGTTTTAGTTTAGTTGGTGTTTTAGTTGCTTTCGAATGTCTTCTCAACTTTGTCACTTTTTAAATGCTAAATTGCATTTGCATAGTACTTGATGAAGGTGCCTCCAAAAGCAGAGGCAAATCTTGTTGATTATTACCTCCTGCTTCCTGATCATAATAATTGCTTTGTTGAGTGAGGGCCTCGTAAAGCAGCGAACGTTGATTGTTGAGTGTATCAACTTGGTTGGCTATAAAATTTTGTTGAGATGATAGCTGAGTTCCAAAATACATTTTTACAAAGCATCAGTGTGTTTTTTGGGGATTGGTTCTTTGTAGATTCACCAAAATACACTGATGCTTCGTAAAAATGAATTTTGGAACTCAGCCGATGTTGCAATCACCTAACCTTCATCATTAGTTGCAGACCCAGCTGCAGCTGCATTCTTAAGAGCTCTAATTTGCTCTTTATATTAACGAACGCGTTCTGCACTTAAATAAATTAAATATTGCACTTTTAACACTTTTTGCTTTTATTGTTATATTGAATTAACTGTTTTTTTGCATGTTGACAATCATCTGTCAAGTTTTTGATCACAACCAACGAACCAAATTGAGCTTTACGATCATTATGCGGCGAACAGGTAGTAGAATTTTTTCCCGCTTGATGTATCTCTTTGCCTAAATATTTTCGTGTAAAGCTTAAAGATATAAATTTTCCGTGCATACTTTTCGGATGAAACTTAATGTTATGTACAGAATGTTACGCGTTCAGTTTTAATTACATTTTGTTTGCTTGTCTATCATGTGCCTACGTGACACAAAGGTGTAGATTCCGACTCAAGAGCAACGATGGTCAGGGTTCAATTCTTGCTAGCGGCTTTCATTTTTTGAAAATTTTCATATGAATTGAAAACGTTAGCCCAGTGTCACGAATGAGAGACCTTGAAATTTCACTCGCCGCCAAAAAAGTTTCAATTCAAAAACTTTTCGCCGCGACTGGGGTTCGAACTCGGGCTCCGAGCATTCAAAGCCACAGACTTAACCTGCATGCCAAGGTCACCACAATATCATCGCTATGTCATCACTACTGCCATAATCAGCTGTTTTTGGCTTAAATTCTTCAAATAATTCAACTACTTTAAAACTTCAAATAAAACACTTTTACGAAATACTTTGCACAAAATTAATACTTAATCAATTAAGAGACGAAAATTTTGAATAGACGACACGCATTGACAGTCGTGAAGTCGACATCATGTAATGCTTCGCGGAAAATCATTGTTTCTTATAAATCACAATTAAAATTGATAGTAAATTCCAAAAGAATGTTTAAAAAACTAAACGAACTTTCCATTTCGTTTTTTTTTGTGTCTAGATTTCAGACGAAATTTTTGTGTAAGTTTCACAAAAATCGAAAAAGATTCCTTATATTTATACCCCCACGCGTACTGCGTAAGGGGTATATTAATTTTGTCACGACGTGTGTAACGCCCAAAAGGAGGCGTGGTAGGTATAGAAAAGTAGATATATTCTTGATCAGCATCACCACCTGAGTTGATTTAGCCATGTCCGTCTGTCTTTCCGTCTGTCCGTCTGTCTGTATGTCGACACGATTACAGCCGTAATTTTGAAGCTATCGTAATGAAATTCGATATTTAAGCTGTTTTTAAAAAAACTAAGATCAAGTTCGAGAATGTGCTGAATCTGATGAAAACCACGACTACTTCCCATACAACCCCAAAATTGAAAACTCTATAAAGAGGCTAATATTAAAGTTACAAAACTGAAACTCAGTATTTGAGTGTTCTATGTCAAAACAGTTTGAAAAATGGGCGTCATCCACCTACTTATGACTTTCAAACAAAAATCATTTTTTTTTTGCTTTTCGGCTCAAATTCTACCACGAAGGACGATCGATCGGAACTTGAGCATAGTGCCAATGGATTTACCTTGTCAAAGTAAATTTATGACCAAAAATCCAGGATGAGAACTTTTCATCTTCTACCCCTTTTGACGTTTTGAATTTTTTCAAAATCTGACTATTTCACTTCCAGGCCGTTTTACGGTATGAAGGACGATTGATAGCAATTTTGGGACTTCGAGACAAAATCATCCTTTTTCCATAAGCTATCACATATCAAAAATACAGGATGAGAACTTTAGTTTTGGGACTACTTTTGGGGGTGTTGAAGTTTGACTTTCATACAAAAATCACTTTTTTTGCTTTTCGGCTCAAATTTCACCATGAACGACGATTGATCGGAACTTGAGCATAGTGCCAATCGATTAACCTTGTCAAAGTGCATTAATGAGCAAAAATTCATGATGAGAACTTTTCATCTTCTACCCTTTTTGACGTTTTTTCCAAAAAAATTTTCCAAAATTTTTTGCAAATTCAGCATAGAATTGGACGAATTATACGATCAAAATGATAATGGAAATTCATTTCAGACACTATGAAGGTCTAATATGGCCATTTGCAAGCAAATCACTTTTCAATTTTGGCTTTTACACCTCTTTCCATTCATGACATTTTCAAAATCTGACTATTTCACTTCCATGTCATTTTACGGTATGAAGGACGAATGTTTTGAAAATGGACATAGTATGCAATTAAATTTTATTTTTTTATCAATTTTTTATTAAAATTTTATTTTACATTTTATTTTGTTGTTGCGGCGAATTCATATCTCAGAAATTATTTGCGGCGAATTGAGCAAAAATTTGGGCTGAAGATTTTGGGCTATCTTCACAGAAGTCTTATTTTGACGGCTTTTTTTGACGAAGCAGTTAATGAAACAGAATTAGAATTTCAATAATTAAATTAAAATTTTTGATACTTTAATTTGAACTCACGTCTTCCGCGATACAGTCTAGCACGCTTCCATTGAGCTATTGTGAGATATTTTATAATATTTAAGTCTTATTGAATCATGCTCACAACCGAGAGCATCATGTGTTATTGCTCATTCGTACATCATCGGCAAGCAACGATTTCGTTTTGTAGCATCAAAGAGAAAATTAAGAGAACATTACTTTTAGTTTTATTTTAAAGTTAAGCAGATTACTTTCAAATAGCTTTGAAAAGTAAATTACATTAAATTTAAAAGAAAATGCAGTAAATTTGTTTCTCGGCGTTGAAATCAATTGCAAATATAATGTGCAAACTGTTGTTGGGAATTTCGTAGGGAAATTTTTTTGATCGTAGGGTAAAGTAAGGATTTTTTTTCGGCTGCGTAGAGATTTTCTTAAAAAGTATGTACCAGCACTGGTTGAGACAGTCTTGCATGAAATAAGCGATATGTATTTATTTTGAAGGCGGTGTTTGATACTGTTTTAAAAACATTGATTTTTAAAAAGTTTGCTAGTAATAAAACTTACAAAAATATAATATATTGCTGACTCAGTTTCAAAATACAGCCTTTAACAATTTATAGATTGTAGTTAAATGAAGATGCCTCTATTTGTGATCAGCTGTATGAGTTGAAAACTAGTTCTATTAGACAAATTTTTGGAAAATTGTCTGCATTTTGATTCATTTATACCACATATTTATGTAGTTCGTCTAAAAAATTGTTAACAAAATATTTAAATTTAGTTCATAAGACACTGCATTTATTTTGAGGAGTGTTTTGAAAAATTTTGTATTTTCTTACCATTCTAATTTAAGAAAACTATGAAGGGATGGAAGTTTAAAAACTGATGGAATTTATTAATTAGTTCACCACATTCATGGAAAGAGTCAAGATCTGTTGAATAATTCCGCAAATAATAATTTCTTTGGTTAGCTTTTGATTTCTTCTTTGACAGTGACATTTTGTCTTATTTTCTGATACCTGTCATTTAAATTATCAAAATATGAATGTTAGTTTAACATCTTGATATGCTTTAAATACCAATTATTAACATAAATCGTTAATTTTACGGTTACTGTGCACTTTATAGAAATATAGCCATTTTAAAAACGGTTACGAAATATATAACTTTAGAGCGTAAAAAATGAAAAAACCAAATTATCAATGAATTTAAAACAATTGTAGGATAATTTCGTATTCGTGAATGAATGTTTTCTAAGCTAATTAGTTAAGAAACTAATAAGTTTATTTTGCCTTTAGTGCATATCTAAAAGGCTAATTATGAATTTATGATACTCGTATTCATTTTCAATCATAATTTTTCTAGCTGATAACAGTTATTACAAAAAGTAATTAATTTATGGTTTATTTAACTATTAATTAAGAAAAATAAACAAACCCTGCTCTGGGGCATCATTCATGCATTAAGAAGAAAAAAAAAACAAACATTAATTTATTCAAGTGAATAAATAAAGTAACAAGCTTCATGCAACAATTCATCATAATTCGGTAACATTTCCGACATGTTTATCATTTGTTGACTCTGAACACTAGGCCTAACACTTCACTATTTAGTATTTACAGGCTAGTCACGCTATGTTATGCGTGCAATGCAAGAATTAAAATGAAAACGAAGGCAACATTACTTAAGTCGGAGTTAATTTTATTAGATCTACAAAACTTTGTGCATAAAACTTGAATAGTAAAAACTGTTCTTCATAGATACGTTTAAGTCTATCGTAGAACATATTTGCAATTCTAAAAGTAAAAAGTTATGATTTTAGTTCTGTTATCAACTAAATCAGTTTTAATAAAATAACGATTTTTGCACCTATGAAATCTTTAAAACACTTGAAAGAAATATATATTCACATAAAAACAAGATTTTCAATTCTGAACTGCTTTTTTATTATTTCTTTAATACTGATATTTCTTCTTTGCAACGTTGAAAAAGCTCTTTAAATCTGCATGTTTTATTTAAAAGAAAATCTGTGTGCATATAATTTTGTTTTTTTTTGTAAGCATGTGTAAATGACTAGCAAGTTTTTCTTTTGTTATTGTACTAGAATATTTTGAATTTTAATGCAAACTTCTTCTAACGCTAACTCACATAAAAAAGTCCATTAAGTAGTTTACTTTTTGGTTGAACACCAACATTACTTTTCGTTAAATCATGTTTTAACACACAAAAGTAAAAACATAATTTTTAAACCCATTTTTTCTTCATCTTCTTCTTGCTAAAATAACAACTCAGCATGAGAATTTTATTTTGTTATGCTTTTCGAGTTGGATGATTGATTAGATAGACAGTCCGAGTAAAACTTTAACTTAACCAAATAAACAAACTTTATACAAAGAACGAAACTCCAAAAGTTGGATTTTGTTTGGGAAAAAAAAACGAAATAGCAGCATCATACATGTTTCGAAATATTAAAATTAGCATCTGAGATTTATTTTCTGTTTTTTAAGCAAAAGTTTTTCAATTTTGTATTTTAGAACAATACATAACTTTCTTAATTTTTAATTTGATTTGATTTGTGTGTTTTCTGATTAAGTAGAATTGCATGAGATTGATTTTGCTCTAATTTGATTTCAAACACAATCATTTGAAACCCAGAAGTGGATGAATCATCTCACAGTACGGTTTATCAGGATAGAGTAACTCAAAATTAATTTACATTTTTTTTCTTTAAAGAAATATTGAGAGCCTGTGTTCAAAATCAAGAAATGTTCTTACTCTGCAGAAAAATAGACAAAATATGAAATAGTTCTAAGCAAGTTTCAAAAGGAACAGTACTGTTCTCATTGCAGTACTCTCTTAAGTTGACCAGACTGACACTTTTTACAGGTTGTTGTTATAGGAAAAGGCAATTGTCCCCATGAACATACCCTTTTTTCCCCTATATGAATACTAGTTCCGTTGTGAGTGGTATGGTACCTTCTTTTTCTACAGAGCTAAAGTGGATTTTTATTTGAAGTACGGGTTCGTACAAAATAATTAAAAATAATGTACGAGAACGAATTTAAAGAACATTCATGGCAAAAGTCCGCTAAATCAATAATTTAAAGAGAAACAACAACATATTTTTAATAAATCCTTTATAACGCCTAACAGTTACTATAGGGTCCACTCTGCCCCGTTTCATATAATAGCGTTATAACGAGAAAGCATACTTTCTACTCATTTTTCTGCGTATGACTGCTGTAAACTGCGCCATATTGCCTGAAGTTAAAGCTTGACCTGGATAATACTATTTATATTCTTTTGTTGAAGCTTAAGCTTCATGATTGCCGAAACATTTCCTGTTGCATTCGCATCCGTCGATTGAGACAGTCAATCAAGTACTATTATTCCATGCTTCCAAGTAGTACACAAGCGACTGCTGTGCTTTGGATCGTTATCCTCTTGTAGTATCAAATTTCATTCCAAACCACTTGCTCACAGAAGAAAGCAGCCTACGTTGATATATTTTGGTAATGAGTTGTGCGTAAAGGTTTTACTTGAACAAAATTATTTTTCTATAGCCGTGTACTGAGAAGCAACCCCAAAGATGGAGCTTCGCTGGGTGCATGACTGTTCGCTGGATTATTAGATTGACTTTTTTCTAACCACACACGTCCTGTTATATTAAACACCCAAAAAGAAGACTCATCCGTAAATACTACTGAGCTCTAATCGAAGTCCTAATTTTCATTTGCCAAGACTTACAGCTTTTTAATTTTTCTTTTGCGTCAAAAGTGCTGTTGTTATTGTGATTCGTTTGATCTGAAACTTCTGCAAATGGTTTCGTATTGTTTGTGGACACCCCAAATAACACATGCACTTCGATAAGGCTAGAAAAGTTGAATATTCGACAGCTGTAGCTTAGTTTGCGCTTCTATAAAGCTTGCAACTGGAAGTGTACTTGTTAACAAGGATATACATAGTTGACATAATAGCTGTTATGAAGTATTTCAGAAGTTGATATCAGAAGTTATATAAAGGCATATTTCAAAATTTCCAATTAGCTTAAAAATGTTAGTTTATGGAAGCTTGAGAAGTTTTATTTTCGAAAGTGCTTCACTTAAGAGAACAACCAAAATTGCTGCCTCTAAGTCTGCAAAAGATTTCTATACCCATATCATGTAGAAGTTCTTATTTCAGTAAAAAAACAGTGGTATTATTTATTTGAAAATGTGGCAGATGCTTTTCGAAGCTACTACTTCCAATAAGTTTTGATAAGGTTTGTAGTGGAAACTGAAGCCTTTCGTAGGTACAGAAATGGCTCTGAGTTTCCATAAACATGAAGTCATTCAGTTACAGCACTACGTTTATAAAATAGAAATAGGCTGATTGTTTACCCACTGACCTAGCATGCAGATTCCCATGGGTTCCCATGAATTCATAAGAACAATTTTGTGAAATTTTTAATTAATAAAATAAAATTAAATAAAAGCATTTATCTTTAAAATTTAGATTAAGTAGGGTTTAAATTTATAAAAAAAAGTGTAAAACCTTCTGCAATATTTCTTGCAATTTTTTCGTTGTTAATTTTGGTGTTTCGGTAAAGCTTACATCGTTAAATTTAGAACAGTTTTATAAGCAAGCACGCACTTATTCTACGGAACTTGTTTGCGAAGTTTATTTAAAGTCCATGAAGCTTCTATGAAATAATAAAAAGTTCGCCTCTTTGCCTTTATAGAAGTCTATAAACGTGCTTTAAGAAACTACGTAGTTTTCATAATGAGTTGCTGTGAAAATTGCTGCAATCTTTATAGAAGCTTTTGTACTAGTTTGGACATTTATTCCTTTTTTGCATAAATTTATCGAGCGAAGCAAGAAGGATGCGTTAGCATCGAAATTAAGTTTAATCTCCAAATGAGCATTATTGCCATTTTTTCAAATGTTATGGAATATCAATTTTTGATAAAAGCAAAAAGCGGCAAAATGGAGTCATTCTGAACTTCTTCTTCTTCTTATATTCTTAGAACTTGAATAGGAACCTATAGCAAAAATTTCAAGCAAATCGAAGAGCATGAGGTCAACTTTTGGAAAAAGCTTTTATTAGGCTTGTAATGACCAATATACAAAATCTTCGCTAAAGTTTTGAAAGATCCGGCCAAGAGAAACACACACCGTTTCCAGACACGTGTCAAATTTAAATCCACATACAAGGCGGCCAAAAACAAGTGGTTCTTCCAGAAGTTGCACTTCTAAGGAGAATCCTCATTTTTTTATTTTTCGATTGCATGTGTGCTTTATAATATAAAGACAACACCTACAATTCCAAAATGGACAGAAGAGATAATATATTTTATAAAAATTACAGCTCTTGGATTATTTGCTCATTCAAAGTTCTTTTAACTCTATTCTACTCATCACTAGGAACACGGTTCATGCTTAAAATAAGAAATTTAAGGTTTTTTCAGACTTGGTTTTGTTTTTATACCCTAAACCTGAAAGGTGGTGAGGGTATATTACCTTTGTGCAAACCTTTGTAACGCATAGAATGAAGCGAGTCCGGTGTAGAAAAGTATATATATTCTTGATCAGCGTCACCACGTGAGTCGAGCTATCCATGTCCGTCCGTCTGTCCGTCTGTGTGTTGTCCGTATACACAGGATAAGAAGAAGGAGTTGAGATACTTGAATGAAACTTGCTACATATGATCACATTGTGAAAAAAAAATATATAATAAAAATATAACCATATATATTTAAAACTAAATATATAAGGTTATGCTTGTCGTAGAAAGATCAAATTTGGTACGTATGTATTTTATACCAAAACTAAGATGTGTTCAAAAATTGGGAGTAGTCCGTTCATGAACACGACCACCTCTCATAGCGAAAGCACAATAAAGGCACTAACTGTGGGCTACAGTAATAAAACTGTGTAAATTTTTCATCAACATTTAAATGCATATAAAATATAGGTTTCATCCGCCAATTTTCAATAGAATGTTTTTTTTTTTTTGAAAAGTAGGTTTAAGTTATTTCAAAGTTGGCCTAGACCGACTTTAGACTTTCTTTACTTTTTTTTTTTTTTTCTTTTTTGACATTTTAGAAAATGCTTCCAAGATTAAAAAAACATTCTTAAGCAACTTCGTGGTGGTTTTTTGACTTATCATTTCATTGAAGATCAGAAGACTTCAGGAGATCATTGAAAATGTGCTGGCAAATGTGTTAGCAACAAAAAAAAGGAAATTATTAGTGACTTTTATAAATCGGCTGATATATCTTATATTTTAATACGTGAACATTAAAGTTTGTCGTACGCTTTTTTGGTATTAATTAAAACTCAAAATAAATGGAAATTATATTATTCGAAAGGTTATGTTGCCCAGATGTGCAGAATGTATATATAAATGATATATCTGATACAGGGGGTTCCCAACCTTCTAAGCGAGAAATTAAATTTTTGAGAAAAAACCCACTATTTGATTAATATGAAATTTAGTTGGGGGAGAGTTTTTGAGTTGGTCGAATTTAAGTTTTTTTTAAAGGTAACAATTTCTTAAAAAAATGTAGTTTTATGCATTCGTCAATTGTTAAATTTGTAAAAAAAAATGTGTTTTGAATTCAAAAATTTGACTTTCCATGTGAATATCTTGGTCGTATTTTAACGGTTTTTCAATTTTTTCTAAAAGTTTGTTAAATTTTCTTTCAAATGTGATAAAAATTACAGCAAAGTTCTAACCAAAAGTATTTTTAGTGAATTTTCTTAATATTGTCGTTAGTTATTTAGCGTGTGTTTCAACCAAATGCCAAGAGAGAGAAAAAAAACTGTCTCAAATTGAATGTTCTAAATTGGAAAGACAATATCTCCGCCATCTGTGAATATATTTTATTTATTTCTTTTTTGTATTTAAGTCTTATCAGTTTACTTAAAAAAACTTTTAAAAATAATACGGTTTTTTGTTTGTTTATATTTAAATTATTCCTTTTAAAAAAAGACCATAAAATTTGATTTATTCTTAAAACAAGGGGTAAAAATGATTTTTGTTGTAAAAAAACAAAAACTCAAAATTGCAGTTTTAATTTTCTTTCAAAGTCTGTACCGAGTTTTAGGTGAATTTATTTTGTCTTGACACTAAATTAATAAACTGTCCGTAGCATCAAAATATCAAGGCTACCCCCTATGATTTCTTTGACAAAATTAAATTTTTTTTAAATATTTTTCTGTTTTTGAACAAAATAATAACATAAAAAAATAATTTTTTTGAAGAAAATAGTTTAATATTTCCAATCAATCTCTAATCAATTAAGAGTTATAGCCTCGAACTTATTTTGATCATCTCGCATATCTATATAATTAATAAGCTAAGGTTTTTTTGTGACTTCAACTCCTCCCAGACCAATGGACCAATTTTATCGATTCAGGTGTCATAAAATTAGATTTAAGCTGTAGATGTGCAAACCACTTTTAAAAATTGTGATTTCGCTTCAGGGGGTTCCCAACCTTTTAAAACAGAAATAAAATTTTTGTACAAAAATCCGCAATTTAATCAATTTGAAATTTAGTTCCAGAAGAGCTTATGAGTTGGTCGAATTTGAATTTTTTTCAAAACTAAAAATTATTAACCAAAATTATCTTTTATGCATTCCTCAAATGTCAATTGTCCGAAAAATGCAGTTCCAAAATCAAAAATGCAACTTTCCGAGCAAACAACTCAGTCAAATTTCAACGGTTTTCAAAATTTTTTTGTTTTTCTAAATTTTTGTTCAATTTTCTTAGAAATGTGTTGACAATTACGGTAATTATCTTACCAAATGTATTTTTAATGAATTTTCTTAAAATTGACTTTAGTTGCTTAACGTGTATTTGTATCAAACGCCAAGGCAGAGAAAAAAACTGTCTGAAATTTAAAGTTTTATATTTGGAAGCGAATATCTCTGCCACTTTTTAAAAAATTTCATTTATTTCTTTTTTGTATTTAATTGCATTAATTGACTTTAAAATAATTACAAAGTTTTTACCGTTACTTTATTATTTATATTTTAATCATTGCCTTTAAAAAGAGTCCAATAAAATGAATGTTTTCTCAAAAAATGTATTAAAAATTGTTTTTGTTGTAAAAATAAAAAAATTTCAAATTTGCATTTTTGATTTTCTTTCATTGTATGTAGTTTATTTAAGACGAGTTTGTTTTTGTTTGACAGAAAAATTAATAAATACTATGTGTCATCGAAAAAACCCTATGGTTTTTTGCTCGACATTTTTTTTTTTTAAATGTTGTTCTTATATTTTTTAAATCTTCAACAAGCTTCAAAAACAATATATTTGAAAAAAATTGCATTATAGCTACTACCAATTAAAAGTTATAGCCACGAATCTGTTTTAATCATCCTGCTTATCTATAAAATTAATAGGCTAAGGTTTTTTTGTGACTTCAACTTCTCCCAGACCAATGGACCGATTTTATCGATTCAGATGTCATTAAATCAGGTTTAGGCTGTATATGTGTAAACCACTTTTAAAAATTGTGATTTTGCTTCAGGAGGTTCCCAACCTTTTAAAACAGAAATAAAATTTTTGTACAAAAATCCGCAATTTAGTCAATTTGAAATTTAGTTTAAGAAGAGCTTATGAGTTGGTCAAATTTGAATTTTTTTCAAAACTAAAAATTTTTAACCAAAATTATCTTTTATGCATTCCTCAATTGTCAATTGTCAGAAAAATGCAGTTCCAAAATCAAAAAATTCCACTTTCCGAGCAAACAAGTCAGTCAAATTTTAACAGTTTTCAAAAAAAATTTTTTTTTTAGTTTTTTGGTGTTTTGACTGGCAGCATGTGTCATAAATCGATGTTGTAGGTGTTCTGTAAGTACCTTTTATTAATTTCTGAAATATATCTTAGTATTATTTTTTAAATCTATTTTTTAATGCGTTTTTTTTAACATTAGTTATTTTTATAGCTGGAAGAGTTAAGCTGCAATGTTTTCGAATAGTAATAATGTTTTTCTCAGTTGTTATATTAGTGTAAGTCCGTCTTCGTATTTTGACAGTTACATTAACAAATTTTGTGTCAGATCAAACGTTTCAAGTCAAACCATTCAGATAATGATCTTTTATATCATTATTGAGACTCAATATATCGTTATTCGTTATAACTTATTGAATAGAATATCATATATTAAACGTCTATAATGTTTCTTCCACTTAATTTTTATTGAATTGTAAATTATAAATAGTAATTATAAATAGGCAATCAATAAATTGGTCGAATTTCGACCCCAGGTGATACTAGTTGATTATAAATAGCTTAAATAAAATGAGAAAGATCAACCAATAAAACTTATGTTATTCAAACTGTTGTGTTATCCAAGAACTTAGCACGCACCTAACTGTCGAAGCCCTTGAGTAAACTTACATACATTTTTTGTAAGATTTACTTAGCTATTTTCTCTCTATATTCCGATAAATATAATTTTGGAGAAAATCGTCAACAAGGCTGAGACTTTGCTCATCTCCAGCGGCCAGTAAATTGAAACACAACTACATAATTACGGCATAATTTTATGAGTGTAAATATGTTTCAATTTCAATTCACCCATGACCCTCAAGACTATCCCTAATAATCTGTCATTGAAGCTGGAAACTGTAGAAGTTCTCAACATAGAGCAACGCAGTAACCCATTTGAAATGACCGGACCAACAACTGCCGCTGGCAGCATATTGTTTTTGTAGTTGTTCTAATTTTTCCTTATTTTTTATATGTACGTTTCTTTTTTGCCTTTGTTTTATTACCACCAGTACTGGCAACCCACATATTAAGTGGATTATCCAAGTGTCTATCCTTTTGGGAAGCAGTGTCTTTTTTTCATGTGTCTGTGTGTTATTTTGGGACATGCCAACTTCGTTTGTTTGTACTTAACTTTATTTATCTTTTTCCCACTGCTGAGGGATACTGTGCCTTTTTTGCAGAAAGGAAAAACTTTTATTTCAAAATTTTATTTTCATCTACTGCGTGTTCGAGCAAAGGAAAGAAAACATTTATGAATTTAATTAACAATTGAATTTTAATTTTCAATTTGGAGAAAAACCAAATTAAACTAATCTTCTATGGTAAACTTTTTCATTTCGTAGCAGATAAATGAATTCTAGTAGACAGAATTAGTTATTGTAATAAGTGCAAAATTGTGACATTTGTGTGTGTTTGCGTATGTATTGTATACAGAAGAGTGTCTGATAAGATGTAGAAGCGCAGTCAATTTAAGAAATTGCTGCAAATTTCTTTGTTGCCATTTTTGAACAGCTATTTTATACCACAATCTTCTATTATTCTTATTATTATTAAAACCACACAAACACTCATACGCATGTGTGCACATGTCGCAAGCAAAGGATGCTCTTAATAGATGACTACCTTAAACATGCTTATATATATATGCGTCGATCCATATAAATGATGTCATCTTATAATGAAAAACAGTTTATTTTTGTCATTTTTGTTACTCTTATTTTAAGACAAGTGAAAAGTTTTGCTTTGTACAAATTATGTACCTTTAGAAAATATGTACTTAGTAAGTCCTTAAAAGGCGCGAAAGACAAAGTGAGTGAAGTAGAACAAATAGAATAATTTGGCAAAAAGAGCGCATTACATGGAATAATGAAATTGAAATAAGTTGCTAGGAGTGAGTGCGTTTCTTCAGGCTGTCGTTGAGCCAGATACGAAAATAAGTCAAAAATCTTTTAGTTACATAAAACACATATTTTTTTTATATAATTTTTATTTTTATTTTTATTTTTATTTTATTCAAAATGATTATGAACTTTAGCTGAGTGGAGCCTAGGAACAAAGTTGTTCATATTGCAAAACATCGTAGATATAAATATATTTTTGAAAGGACTTCCGCACATAATCAGAGGCAGTACAAATGCACGTTGTTAAGAACTGACTGACTGTTTAATGCTTCAATGGTTCCTTTCAAGATTGAATATAGAAAAAATGCTTTTCATCTTGTAACAATATGACTGAAGAAATAACGCTTAAGTAGCAGATAAGAAAAAAAAAAAAGCAATTTTAAAGCATAATGCTTGTTCGTAGCTAAATTATTTTGAATTTTCCCGAATAACACTAAAAATAAAATCATTAATAAACACTTCAGCAATGATGAACATGGAGTAAATATTATTTTAAGGATATTAGAAAATTTTAGAGATATTAAGAATATTAAAATTTTAAAGATATTTTAAGTCATTCTGATGCGTGAAAGAGCTCCCGCCAAAAGACATTCTTACAATAATTTTATCGACTTTTCTCGTCAGTTGGTTGATTACTTTTAAAACCATTTTCATAGAAAAATTGCAAGTTCAAACAGAGTTTTTCAACTTTTTCAAATAATGCAACAATATTTAAATAACGGCATTTTTAAAAACAGAACCAATAATAATCTTTTACCATTACCGAAAAAACTCAATTCAGTTTTATAAGCACATAACATTCACTTGGAATATTCCATATTAAAACAAGTAAGGAAGCTCTAAAGTTGGTCTAGTCCGACTATGGAATACCGTTAACCTTCTTTAATGTTTCCATACCTATACATTAAAATACTAAACAACAAATATAACTTATCTTCAAACTAAATCTATGTATTTCTCCATAGGTTTATGCAGGTTTGACAAATGTGGGTTGTATTGGATGTAGGCGTCAAATATTTTTTTTTTTATGGTTATTTTTTAACAGAATGTTAATATTTAGAAACTTATATAATTTTTCACTTGCGCAGTTTTTTTGCAATTTTTTTAGATTTAGATTTTTTTAATTAATGTATCAATAAATTCGTAAAACAATAGCAGTTAAGTTATAAAATTTAAAATAAAATTAACGAAAACTATAACAATTTAGACCTAGCACACACTACTCACTATATGTCTATATGTCTATATATATATATGTATGGTCAAGATGAGAT
This sequence comes from Tetanocera ferruginea, assembly GCA_958299015.1. NCBI lineage: Eukaryota > Metazoa > Arthropoda > Insecta > Diptera > Sciomyzidae > Tetanocera > Tetanocera ferruginea. The sequence continues at coordinate 79,760,019 of OY282642.1, forward strand.
TAATTTTCAAAGTGCATTGCACATAAACGGTACAATATTTTATAACAATTCTTTCGCTTAGTGAAGCAAATTTTAACCTCTTTCATGGCGGGTATCAAATATCTGTGTGTTCCTGACAAATCGTTTCTTTTAACTAATCTACAATTTTGCTACTTCAAATACTCTATGCGACGTGACGCTAGTCAATAATATATGTACTTTTCTATACCGGTCTCACTTATTTGTATGTGTTACAAACGTTTGCACAAAGTTAATATGCCCTGACCTTAAAGCAGGGGCGGATCTGGAAAAAATTTTGGGGGGGTGGGGGGTAAATTATCAAAGACACACATTTTCGATTTGAGAAAATTTTGTCTTTTTACATATAGACAAATTGTACTTTTTTGAATTGAAATTATTGAATTGTTTAATAAGCATTTTTTGTAGACACATACACGCCTATTTCCGTATTTATTTATTTCACCCTTTTTCTGGAATAATGTCTTAGCGAAAAGTAAATAAAAACTCTAAATTTAACTTATTTTAGATTTAAGGTTAATTTATTCAAATTTTTCACATTTATTCCATTATTAAAAAAATTGCACAATCATATTTTCAAGTATGTGCAATGAAAAAACATAGTTCTTTCAATTCAAATTAAAAAAAAAAACAAGTAAAGAAAGTTTAAAGTCGGTCAAGCCCGACTATGAAATACCCTAAACCTACTTTTCAAAAACAAAAAAATTTATGTTGTAAATTGGCGTTTCCGTGGGTGGATGACTCCCAATTTTTGAACACACCTTAGTTTTGGTATAAAATACATACATACCAAATTTAATTTCTCTTTGACAAACACAACCTTATTTATTGAGTTTTAAACTTTTTGGTTTGTATTGGAGGTAGGCGTGTTCATTGGCGGATGACGTATATTTTTCAAAACCATCTTTGTCTTGTCATAAAAAACATACGTTTCAAATTTTAGGTTTGAATCTTTCTTTCGTCTGTAGGTAAAACAGACGCTTATTTATTGCGTTTTCAATTTTTGGGTTGTATGGGAGGTGGGCGTATCCGTGAGCGGATGACGTCCATTTTTCGAAGACATATTTTTGTTTGTATAAAACACATACATATCAAATTTTATTGTTGTAGGCTAATTATGAGCTGAGTTATGCAATTTTAAATTTTCGCGTTGTATGGGAGGTAGGCGTGTCCGTAGGCGGATGATGTCCATTTTTCAAAAACATCTTTGTTTTGTTTTGTGGTTTTGTGGTGACCGTGGCATGCAGGTTAAGTGTGTGGCTTAGCATGCTTGGAGCCCGGGTTCGATTCCCAGCCGCGGCGAAAAGTTTTTTTCAATAAAAAATTTTTCTGATCGGTCACCACCTCTCTGCAGACAATGGCAAACCTCAGAGAGTAAATAATGCCATGTAAAGCTTGTTGAGAAAATGAACTTTAGCCGTTCGGAGTCGGCATAAAACATGTAGGTCCAGTTCTCGGTCAATTGTGTGCAAACATTTAATAACACACACAACACAATTGATCATAAGAAGCTCGGTCAAAGTCCTTTCAAGGGCTGAAATGGCCAATTTGTTTTTTTGTTTGTTTTCTTTGTTTTGTTATAAAAAACATATGTGCCAAATTTTAGCTGTGTAGGTTAAACAGAGGCTTAGTTATTGCGTTTTCAATTTTTTGGTTGTATGGGCGACCGTGTGCGACCTTTTAGGTTTAGGGTATAATTAAAGGAATTTGAAACTCATTGTTCTGACGATACGACTATGATATGGTACACTTTGAAAAATAAATGAACAATACAAATTGATCTTGAATTTGAAATGAATTTTGCTAAATCTATTATATTGATCTATCGATTTGTATTACTATGACTGATTTCAATGAAGAAATACTAGACCTTTCAATTTTTGCACATTCAATAACAATATATTCGACAATTTCGAAGATATCGACGTTCAAAGTCGAAAACATTTCACTATTTTACGTAGTCTGCTCTTTTGAAAACCTTGTATATTTGATATTTTTCAACGAATTTACAAAAAACTTTTTTTACTAGGTAGAAAATTCCTGAATTTTAATAAAGATTTTAGTTTTTTTTATTATCTTGCATATTTTCAAAGAAATTGAAAAAAAAAAAAAAAACAGTTTTATACGTTCAATTTTATTCAAATGCTCACTACTTTTATATAAAATTATTTTCTACTTACGTACTTTTTGAAGAGAATTTTAATAAAATTGAATGTACAAAAATGTGTGTTTTTTCAATTTCTTTAAAAAATGCAAGATAATACAGGTTTTTAACTTCAAATTCAACCTTTTCCATTTCAAATTAAACTTTTTCCAAATCAAATTAAACTTTTCCATTTCAAAAAAAACTTTTTCCATTTCAAATTGAACTTTTTCCATTTCAAATTCAACCTCAGCCAAGAAAAAGATTTATTTCAGATTTTTATTGAATTATTAATATGTAATCGAAAAGTATTATATAGATCATACAAATCGGTAGATCAATATAATAGATATAAGAAAATTATCAGAAAAAGAACTGATTTTCATGTTTTTGCTCATAACTCAAAAACTCAAGCTGATGGAGAAAAACGAAGTTTATATATGACTTCATTCAGCAGCCAAAATTCATTCGGAATTGTTTATCGAGATCTCTGCACTTTTTATAAAGCTTAATTTTGTTACTCTGTGTTATTAGTAATTAGATAGTAATTAGATAGTAATTAGATAGAGAAAAAAATGATATGACAAAATCATCGCAAATTTGTCAATAACTTCGTTAATATTTATTGAAATGTCTCTAAGTATCTGCATTAATGCGAGTCCATTCAATCCTTCTTCTTGCATAGTTGAACGTAACCATGTTTTAAATCGTCGCAGTGTAGAAAAACTTCGCTCAGCTGTTGCTACACTGATAGGAAGCGTGGCAAAGATAGCAAACTTTTTGTCTGTCATTAATGTCATTATTACAAAGAGTAAAAACGGTGTTGATATCAATAACCTTAGTTTCTCTCACCTATATACACTGCCAAATTTAAAGTTCATGAAATAATTGAATTTGTTTAGTTCCTTACTAAAAGTGGATGAAACGTGGCAGTTTTATTTTATGAAAGTCGGTTGAGGTAATTTGGTTGGCTTGATGCAATTATACTTACTAGTACCGCCTGGGGTCGAAAATCGACCAATTTTTGTTTGCTTTTTTATAGTTGTATAAAATAGTCGGTGCACTCCTTCTCCGCACTCTAATTCATTTGAAATAAGAATTATCAAAATCGGTTGGAAAACACGGGAGAAAATGGTTCTTAACTGTTTCACTACGCCTATTTATATTAAGATAAAGTTAAGGTAGGCTTGAAAAATTTCAGAATTCCAAACAATTTAGAATTTACTCAAGCAAAAATAAATGTATGCAACATATTATTTGCGCAGTTGATACAATTTTAGCAACTTTAACCTAATATTAATTCACTTCAAAACAACCCTGTTATATAAATATCAAATATAACAAAAAGTATTACAGATATTTATAATATTTTCATAAGAACCATATTGAAATATTTCTGAAAAATATTTTAACTAATGATGAAATAATTTAGGTAAAAACAGACCACTGGATTTTACATTGTTTGAACTTTTTTTTTTGAAAATTTATTAAGTGAAAACTAAAATTAACACTTCACATATTGTTTTTTTATGGTAAAATTTGTTGGCACATAGGTTGCAAGAAAGTTTGGCAGGTTTTCATTAAAAATTTAGAAGAATAAAATATTTTAATTGGCAACTCTGGTCTGCACTGCCAAAACCTTAATTGCGCTCATTACAAATCAAAATCAATGTTACTTGCTCAATGATTTCATATAAGAGCATTTTTAAACTAATCGTTAATATTTTGCAAAAATATAATTATTGTTATTAAGCAAACACTTACGCTGAGGTAGTGACTTCATGTTTTTTTATTAATTTTTATTTGTAAGAAAATAACGCGTATTTAAAGTTAATTGTTTAAAAAATGGCTGTAAATTTGAGAACATAACGAGCTGTAAATTTATTTTTAGGATCATTTTTAAAAAAAGGTGAAGTTACACCACCTCGACTTAAGCGTTTGCTTTACATATAATTATATTTTGTTTTTTTTACATGCAATAACAATAGAGTTCACCTACTACAGCTTTTTCGCACATTCTCAGCATTAGTCTATTTGAAGCCACAATCCAGATCTCATTGAAATATTTCAATGTCATGAATTCCAGTGGCTCCAAACAAATTAACGTGGGAAAAATTTACCCACCACAGAATGGATTGGGCTCAGGGACAACACAGGACATAACAACTAACCATGCATACACAAACACAGATCTAATTACACAATAGCTTTCAATCTACTTTTGAGTTGACCTTTTGACAAACTTACATCAAAAAATTTACAGTTGTTAACAGAGACACTCATGCGGTTCAAGGGAGCAGTAGCCATGTAATTTGTTCTACTAAATGGTAGATAAATTAAGTTGTTAGCATTTCTACGACTTCTACGGTTAGAGTTAAAGTTTAAAAGAGAAAGTAATTCCGGACAATCGAATACACCGGTTATGAGTTGGTGTAAATAGACGATATCCGCAGACTTTTTTGAAGATGACTACAGATCGTGCTAATCTACAAGCAAAATGGTCCTACTCTTCTCGCATCTCTTCATAAAAACGTCACGCTTCATAAAATGACGTCACAAAACAAAAAAAAAAACAAAAATTTTTTTTATATACTTTAATAATTGTTCAAATCAATAAAAAAACTAAAGTTTAACAATGTCTCTGATCATTTTTTTTGTAGTATTCTTTCAAAAACCCGCTTATGTATTAGAGTGTATCGAAAATCTGACCCCCAATTTCGGTATCAAAATAAAATAGTACATGAAAAATCCTGTCGAGTGGTATACTTTGTTTTTATTTGAACTAATTTTGGCGTCCCCCGAAATGTATTTTTGTGCATTTTTTATCAACTTTTGTACTGGAGACCCATTAATGGTTGATTTAAAAAGAAAATCAAGCTTATCAATTAATTCCTTTCATATAAAAACACAGAACTACAAATTTTCATCCCTGTTGAGAATTGCTCTGACGAGATAGAAGAGTTTTTTTCAACGTGAATCTACTTGTTATTTAATATTTGATATGTTTTAATTTTTTGTATGAAAGTATTTTTTTTTAACTTTTAGCAAGTTATAGCATATTAAGCTAGTCACAGAGACGTTAGCGGCTGCTGCTTCTTCAGAACGAAGAAAAAGAATAATGTTTTCTATGTTGGTGGTCCGTTCAAAAGGCCGAAATTCGAAACAAAAAGGGATTTTTAGTCCTTTACAGGATTAAAAAAATGTTTGTTATTATTTGGGTTACTGTAATAGTTTAAAAAAATACGTTACTTTTGCATTAAGCGATCAAAAAAAAAAAAAAAAGTTGAAAAATACTTTCATACAATAAATAAAAACATATCAAATATTAAATAACAAGTAGATTCACTTTGAAAATAACTTTAATATCTCATCAGAGCATTTGTCAACAGGGATGAAAATTTGCAGTTCTGTGTTTTTATATGAAACGAATTAATTGATAAACTTGATTTTCTTTTTAAATCAACCATTAATGGGTCTCCAGTACAAAAGTTGATAAAAAATGCACAAAAATGCATTTCGGGGGACGCCAAAATTAATTCAAATAAAAACAACGTATACCAATCGACAGGATTTTTCATGTACTATTGAATTTTGGTACCGGAATTAGGGGTAAGATTTTTCCCATACAAGTCGATACACTCTATTATGTATACATAAAAGTACCCTTAAGCTGTGAGCACAATTATTTTTTCTAAATAAAGTATTAAAAAGTAAAGTACTTAAAAGTTCTTGGGGGGTAATTATCCCCTTTACCCCCCACCCCCCTTGTATCCACGCCTGCCTTAAAGGCATATTTATTTCTTTTCCTAGTGGAAGAATTTGAGTAAATCTGAAACAAAACTGTTCCCGGTAATAAGTCTGTATGTAATAGTTTTAGGGCAGATCTAAGAAATTCGAAAGTGAAATTCAAAACCGTTAAAATTACTCGAAATTAAACTAAAAATGCCAAAAAATTTTTCTCAATCTAAACTAAATCCTGAAACAACAAAACATTGCAAGTCATAAGCTCCGCAAAATATTGAAAATACTATTATTATTTTAAAACAAAAACCAAAACTTAATTTTTTAAAACTTTTCGATTATTTCAAAAACATGGCATTCTACACTATTTTTTATGATTTAAGGGGACGTGACGCCTTCAAAAAAGTTTCTTTAAATGTTTTAAAATGCCTATAAGCTGAATAAAAAATAAGATATCATTTTGAAAAATTATATAAATACTAGCTGGTACCCGGCACGTTGCTGCCTTCCTTGTAAAATGTATGTCCAGTTTGCCAATAGAAGGCCATCAACAAATACTCACTCCACTCTGAGTTTCAATATTTTGTGACCATTATTTCAAAAGCTATTAATTATAAAAAATTGTCTTTTATGGGCGGACCCACACCCCTTGTTCAATACCCGTTTTAGTTTGTGAGTACTTCCGAGTAGAAAGATATCACCATAAAGTTACTCCAAACCGAGTTCCTTTAATATGTGACCATTACTTCCAAAGCTGTTAAATGTAAAAAAAATGTGTTTTACTTCTATAGCTATTCTGTTTCGAAAATTGTAAATGTATGGGTGGATGCACGCCTCGTTTTCCAATACCCGTGTCTGTTTTATAATACAAAGACCTAACCCGGCCTGACCTTAATGGTTACTTCATACTGAGTTTCATTTGTTGTACGACATTTATTTCCAAATCTATGCACGGTTAAAAATTTTGGAATAGTTTTTAATCCAAACTTTGGTTTAAAGGAATTTTTAATCCAAAAAGTACTATTTTTTATTCCATACTTTAGTTTAATTTGTTTTTAATCCGAAAAAGTTTAAGTTTAAGACTATTTTCGGACTACAAATTTACATTAAGGTAGTATTTTCAGGAAAAAGTATTTATGTTACCTAAGATTGAAAACTACTACTACTACGAAATTTACGCTAAATATAATTGTTAATGATGTTAAAGCATCCGAAGTTTATTTTTAATTAAATGAAACAAATCGTTTATTAAAATCTGAACCAAAATATTATTATATTCATTATTAGTTCTTTTTATTTTAAGAGTTGCATTAATGCTCAATGCAATTAATTATTTACATTTGGCTAAGTCAAAACGGAAAAACTATTGATGATCAGTACATGTTGAGTGGGAAAAAGTGGGAATAAGAAGTTAATGTTTTCTTTTAATTGCATCTTCAACTCAAATTTGGATAATACAAATTTTTCAGTTTGCAAGCTTCTAAACTATTTGAATATTAAACTTTTGTCTTTTCGGTTAAGAAAACGTTAAACCTTTTTGGATTAAAAAGTAATCCTTTTCGGATAACAATAATTTACACTTTTTTTGGACTAAAATCTAATCCCTTTTGGATTATAATATTTTATATTTTCTGTGGATTAAATATTATTCCTTTTTGGATTAAAAAATTTTAAACTTTTTGCGGTTTAAAAATTAATCCTTTTTGGATTGGAAAATTAAAAACTTTTCATTGGATTAAAAAGAAATCTTTTTTTGATCGTGTCCTTTTTTGTAATCCAAAAAAGTTGAAAGTTTAGACCAAGATTTTTAACCGTGTGATATCAAAAACTTGAACTTTATGTGCGGTACCATGCCACTCTTTCCAAAGATCGCTCAAATTTGACAGTCGAAGACCAAGATTTAATAGTAAGTTCGTACCGAGTTTCATATATGTGTGATTTATAGACGAAAGTTAAGTCGAAAATTTGTATTATTGAAAAAAATGCTACGCTCTTCGCAGGAAGGAGTGTGAAAAATACTTTACGACCTATTCTCATACCTACTAAATATACAAAAAAATTCATTAAAATCGGTCCATCCTTTTCGAAGGAGTTCAAACACTTACCGTGACACGAGATTTTTATATATTAGATTTTTTAGTAAAAAGCTTACACAAAACTAGTAAGCTATATCTTCGACTTGGCCGAAGTAAAAATACCCCCACGGCCGATTCTTAAGGTTGAAAGAATCTTAAATTGGAGAGCTTTTTGGCCTTTTTATAAAGTTTTAAATTTTGGGGTTGTATGGGAGGTGGGCGTGTTAGATTGTGTATGACGCCCATTTTTCTAGCATACCTCAGTTTCGACATAGAATTATAGATTTATAGATTTTTCAATTTTGGGCTTGTATGGGAGGTGGGCGTGTTAATTGGTGGATGACACCCATTTTTATAACACACCTCAGTTTTGACATTGAAAACACAAATACCGAGTTTCCATCTTGTAACTTTAATATTAGCCTCTTTATAGATATTTAAATTTTGGGGTTGTATGGGAGGTGGGCGTGTTAGTGGGTGGATAACGCCCATTTTTCTATGACATCTTAGTTTTGACATAGAATATATATACCAAATTTCAGTATTGTAGCTTTAATATTAGCTTCTTTGCAGAGTTTTCAATTTTGGGGTTGTATGGGAGGTAGGCGTGGTTTTCATCCGATTTAGCCCATTCTCAAACTTGACCTTAGTTTTTTAAAAAAAATCTTAAATATCGATTTTCATTACGATATCTTCAAAATTACGGCTGTAATCGTGTCGACAGACAGACGGACAGACAGACGGACATGGCTAAATCAACTCAGGTGGTGATGCTGATCAAGAATATATATACTTTTCCATACCTACAACGCCTCCTTTTGGGTGTTACACACGTCGTGACAAAATTAATATACCCCTTACGCAGTACGCGTGGGGGTATAAAAATAATTTTTCTTGATTTTTTTATTTACATATATATCTACTAAAATTATTTAAAAAAAAAAAAAAATCAAAATACCATGGTGGGCGTGACTACGACTCACTGCGAAATAGAAAAAAAAAAACAAAAAACGAGGTTTTTATCAGCATCAAAACCGCCATGGAATGAACTAGAAACAGTTTTTGTTGAAAAATAACAAAATGGCAGCATTTTTTCGAAAATTGTCAAAATTTTTTAAGAAAATTGGCCAAGAACTTAAAAACCAATTTTTTAAAAATAACAAAATGGCGGCGTTTTTTTGAAATTGTCAAGTTATTTGGAGAAAATTGGCCAAGTACTCAAAAACTATAAACCTATTTTTGAAAGATAACAAAATGGCGGCGTTTTTTCGAAAATTGTCAATTTTTTTGGACAAAATTGGCCAAGAACTTAATAACTATAAAACCGATTTTTGAAAAATAACAAAATGGCGGCGTTTTTCCGAAAATTGTCAAGTTATTTGGAGAAAATTAGCCAAGAACTCAATAACTATAAAACCAATTTTTGAAAAAATAACAAAATGGCGGCGTTTTTTTGAAAATTGTCAAGTTGTTTGGAGAAAATTGGCCAAGAACTCAATAACTATAAAACCGATTTTTCTGTCCGTAGTTCCTTCAATGTATTGAGAAGTGTAAAACAACATATGTATTAAAACTTTAGTACGATCGGTCGAGTAGTTGTTTTATCGCGCCGCCATGCTTTTTTAATGATTTTTTGAACAAAAAAAAAAAATTTTGTATGCGTAATTATTTTCCGAAAAATATATATGTAATTTTTCAAAGATATATCGTATTTTTTATTCAACTTGTACGCATTTGAAAACATTCAAATACAAAAATTTTTGAAGGCGTTACGTCACTTTAATTTACTGATAATGATAGAAAATATGCACTAATTCTTCTAAAAGAACATTTTAATATATCATTAAAATGTCAGTTTATTCTCTTACGGCCAGTTTGTTCACAGAGTTATAAATTTGCTTATAACGCGTTATATCAGCTATAAAATAAAACTTCTTTACAATACATTACAATTTTTTTCAATTTGTTCATTAAATTTTTTCTGTTGATTTGTAATGCGTTATAAAATGGTGAAATGCTATTATAACGTGGTGAAACAGTCAAAGCATCAAATATGTATACATTTTGTAGCGTTTTGATAGAACTTTCGTTTAATTCATAATCAAGCTATAAAACTCGTTACAAATTTAAAACACATTTTGTGGCGTTTTAGCACAGCTGAATTTTTATTTATAACGAGGTTTAAGGTTCGTTTCAATTTGATTTATAACGAGTTCCAGATGGCGAACAAACTGATTTAGTCACAAAAACATTTACAGAACAAGTTTTATATTTATAACTCCGCGAACAAACTGTCCTTTAATAAAATAAATCAACACTTATTTTTATATGTTTCAATTGAATTTTGTTTTCTTATATACTTTTTGGTACCTATGTGGAATGGGTTGATTTAAATCTCGAAAACTCAACCTTGGCAACGGGCCTCAAGCATACTTATGTTCATTCATTAATGCATGCATTCAAGTGGGTTATATTATTTATGAACTCGTTATTTCAAGATGTCGTAACTAGCGAGTGACAACAACATGATATTATTGTCGCTGTCACTCTCATTTCGAAATTGATGTCAAATGTCTTGATGGTTGTCAACACTTGACACTTCTTTGTTACTTCTTTTGTATTTATTTTCTATATATTTTGAGATTACCGACAATAAAGTTTCTGTTGATGCTGGTAGTGGTAATGTTGTTGTTGATACTTTTTGCAGAATGATTGGTATTGTGACTTTTGTTGTTGTTGTTGTTGTTGTTGTTGTTGTTGTTGTTATGGTTCCTGGAATGTCTAATGAGGATTCTGATATTCTCTGTATAGCCAACTCGAGCATGAATAACTCGAAGTTTCCAAGAGTGGAATCTTACCCAAGAATGTAGCCAGTTATTATATTTAAGCTGATGTTGCTTTAGTCGTTTGTGTGTGTGTATTCAATATAATATTCTCTCAGAATTCTGTCAAAATATTGACTTATTCCTTAAAGAATTTTGGCAGTTTACTTAAATTAATATATATAATCATTACCTGATCACATTTTCACGCACCACAAGTTTCAATTTTCGATTTCAGAAACAGGGCAAAACATTTTTTTAATTTTTTTCTTAAATAAACTTCTCTTAAAAATAACTATGTTCATTAAATCAAATATCAAATAAAAACTTTAATAATTATATTAAACTAGCGATAAGAGGCGCGTTTTGCTACGCATACAAACCTCGTTTTTCAATGCCTGTTTAATTTTTTTGGTAGAAAGACATTGCCAATAAGTAACTTTGTACTGAGTTTCAATGTTATGCAATATTTAGTTTCGAAGCTATTCGATATTAAATATTTGAATTGTATGTGTGGTGCCACGTTTGCTTATTCAATGCTCGCTCTATTTTTCTAGTGAATTACACGACTCAATATTAAATTCCTTCGCAATATTATTTTCATGAATGTGTGACTTATATATCGAAAGTTATACCGAAAAGTCTGAATGCTTAAAAAGTACCACGTACCTTGTACCTATTATATAAAATGTTACCAGTAAAACAGCACGTGTTAATTGAGCTCAAATATCGAATTTTGAGGCTGTGCAACATGAAACTCAAAAGCTTTTCGATATCGAAAATTAGGGTTGTATGGGAGGTGTCACGCTTTCATGTTCTATCGAAGAGAGGGAATTTAAAACATAAAATTTAAAAACATGCTAATAATGCGGTGGCAATAATTCACACACAAAAAATTATTAAAGCCAAATGACTTATTGCCAACAAAAAGGGGGTGGTAATAAGCCATATGTAAAATGTTTTTTTTTTTCAGCCCTAGTATGCATTCGGGAACACAAGGACAATAATGCTCACTGACTAGTGGCAATAATTCTCCACACCATCACCTAAACTTTTTATATTTAATGCACTAACACGGAACCATTTTTATATATTAACAAATAGTCTCTTTTTAACTTGTATATCTTAAAATCTTCCGTTTTAATCAATTTTTCCTCATCACTTTTGTAACTTTTAATAAAACCACTGTTCTTTGTTCAACTTGCAACTCTTACAATAACACTTCGTAAAGCGTGCATTTCACAGCTAATAAATTGGCTCTACATAAATAAATAGCATATTGATTTCAATTGTTGTTATTTTGCTTTTCGTATCTGGCAATGATTTAAGTGAACATTTCATGATTTATTTCGTTTTATTAGTAGCAAAAAATGTTGGCAGCTTTTCTACCTTTTACTTAAATGTTTAAATTTATCAGAGGTAAAACTGTATCCATGTTCCATGCAGACATGGTCAGATTTGATGGTCATATATTGGCCATTTTATAGAATATCGTACATTTTATTCAATTAACGATGATTTTAATTGCTTTAAATAAAGTTTCTTTTGCACAAATTTTTATTGAAGTGCATTTATTCGATTTTATTTTCTGGACTTGCTCAATAACATTAAGTCATATCAGAAAATCAAATATAATAAATTGTAGCTTTTGAAAAATATTTCAGCAATTTCGAAATATTTTTATAAATTCTATAATATTTATAAAATTGTGAAGAGTTGTAATGTACTTAGATGTAACAGATGCATTTTTTTTATTTTTACATATGAACAATAGAACATGAAAAATAAAGCTCAGCTACTGTTTTTTCGCACATCTCAGTATTTAATCTCAGTACACGGTTAAAAATTTTGGACTAGTTTTTAATCCAAACTTTGGTTTAAAGGAATTTTTAATCCTAAATGTACTAATTTTTATTCCATATATTAGTTTCATTTTTTTTAATCTGAAGAAGTTTAAGTTTAAGACTATTTTTGGACTACAAATTTGCATAAAGGTAGTATTTTCAGGAAAAAGTATTTATGTTATTTAATAGCTGAATTACAATGCAGCAGTGCAAATTACAATCTGGCAGCGTCAGCATTAAAAGCAGTGAATGTGGAATTTTTCTTAGAAGTTTAATTATTTGCATTTTGGCAATGAATTTAGAAATAGGGCTTTCCTCGGCAGTACTGCTTACTGCCGTGATATAAAAACCAGGTATTATAAAAAGCGACTGCGCTGCCAAGACGGAGGCATGATGTGTCAAATACAAGTAGTGTTATCATAAGAAGAAGTAAACAGGGACTTTTTTGTCTTTGGTCTTGCACTTTCTTATTACTTTTGCACTACAAGAAAG